>JPJR01001120.1:0-11550 GCA_000750675.1 Pseudogymnoascus sp. VKM F-3808 | reverse complement strand
GCGGTCCCAAGATGTTGTGCTTCGCATATACCAATATTTGCTGATCTTTTTGCTATTTATTTGGGCCTGGGAAGCGAAAGGAGGGGGGTTATGGGTGGGACGGGGCAAAGGGGGCGTTTTCGGGGGCGTGTAAGCTTCGTGTTCGTGATACTCTTACTATAACAAGAATTTAACCGTTTTAACATATCTGGAGGGGGATTATTTCAGCCAGCTCGGCGAGCAAGTACGATATGATAAGACGTGCCACGAGACCCCTAGGTTCCCAGTGTTCAGCACCAACCGCAAAGACGGAAACGTAAAAGGTTCAGAACATGACCTCTTGCAAGGGGGATGTTCGGCAGAGAGAGAAATGAGCTGCAGAAAAGGTTGAGAAAGACACGAACCCCGCAGGAGAGCTCCGCAGATAAGAGTCCGTCTCTTGAACTCAATCGCTACAAAAGCCCCGCAGATGAAAGGCCAGCACGAGATTCAGCCGGCGCGGAAGCAAGCATACGAGATCGCGGCTCAATCAATGGCAGAGCAGGCAAGGGCACTTCGTGCACAACAACAAGTCTCTGTGTTAGTGAATCAGGAATTGAACAGGAAAGTGAAGAAGGCGATGGAGAGCAGGGATTCGGAGATCACCAACAGCATTCCCTCCACCAACAGCAGCATAAAAGGACAGCAACAGGATACCGGTGACAAGATCACATCGGTGACAAGCCCAGAGCGGTGACGGCGCATGCCCCCGTAAGTAAATGCTGTCGACAATAGCCCGCCCCTATTTCACGCATCAACAGCCTCAGCACACCCATTCGTGTAGTCAGTTGTCACCCAGCTCACAGTCATTCCTCTTTCAGTCTACTCATATCATTGTTTGCTGCTTGCCCCCACTCCAGCAAACAGACCGATGCTTTATATACTCGCCACGTGTCGCTCCCATCCGGGTCGAGTCCCGGGGGAAGGTCTAGTTCGGTCAGCTCCAGGATTTACAAATCACCCATAGGCTGGCACTTAGGTAATCCCGAATCCAGGTGTATGCATTTGACTTGCAGGGCCAGTAATATATTGTGGAACTATTCTCATCCTGGTGTTCTAAACTGTGAACCCAATCTGAGCTCTACGGAGAAGATAGTTCGCTCCTCCCCTGTCCCCACCTCCATTCGATATAGGCACGAATTAAGATCCCCCCCAACTAAATCCCAGGGGCTCATCAAGTAGCCAACCTACCCAGCAACAACCAACTCCAAACTCCTCGCTCAAGCCTATGATACAGCTGTCCCCGTCTTCAACCCCTACGCCGCAGCACCCCTCGTCCCCTCCTCATAAAACTCCAACGTAAGCGCTGCAAGCAAGCACGGAATCTCCCCCCTTTCTCTAACCCAAAACTTCACACTCTCCGCAATCTTCCCCGCAAACGCACTCCTGGCCCCGCCAGAGACCTTCATCGTCCCCGCCTCGCCATCAAACACGATGCTGCGCTCCTCATCCTCGGTCCCGGGGTAGAAGATACTGCTCACGCGCATCTTACCATTCGGCATGAACTCAACACGCCATCCCAGCAGACTCGCAATGCCCTCCCGGAACTCGGCGGTCTTCGCGCCCCACACCTGCTTCAGCCGCGCCATAGCCTTGCGAGAAGACGCCGCCTGCGCTTCGAGCTCACGGCATTCGCGCTGCGCGGATTCCAGCGTTGCCACTGGGACGGTCTTGGAAGACGCCGAGGAGCGGGTTGTGGTTGGGCCGGCCAGGAGCTGAGCAACCAGAGCAGCATTTTCCTCTTTGAGGGCGTTCAGAGTCGACATCTTGATCGCTTCTGCGTTTGCAGTTGGGTTGTCCCTTAATTCCAAGACACGCGTCTGTTTATGTGCCGTCGCGGCAGTCAGTCTCTCTTTAGTGACTGCGAGATCCTTGGTGAGTTTCTGTGCCGAGGACTGCGCTGCTGACAGTTCATCCTGCAGCTTTCTATTCTTGCGCGTCAGCGAACCGAGTCGCTCTTGCTCATCGGGAGCCTCATCGCGTGTGCGTTTCAGAGACGTGGTGACGGGAGCAGAGGCGATCTCAGCGTGCAAAGTGGCTACTTCGGTGGAGTAGGCTGCGACCATCTCCTCAAGGGAGGAGATGCGCTGAGCCTTTGCGGCGTCGTAGGATGCGAGTTCCATGGTCGACTCCTCGCCGTCGAGAGCGCTGAGCTGGGCCCGGAGATATTCAACCTCCTTGAGGGCAAGAGTGCGCTGTCGTTCCAGTCGTTGACGGGCCTTGACATCGCCACCTCCGCCCTCCTTATTCGCCTTGTCGAGCTGGCTGGCAAGGGCAGCCTTCTCGCCTTCGAGCGCCTTGATAATCTCGTCGCGTTCCGAAACGGCCGGTTCCAGCCGCCCAAGTTTCTCCAACTGTGTCGCTGCCTCCAGACGCTCTTGGACAAGTGCACGTGCAAGGGCCTCAGGGGAGTCGAATTCTACTGTTCCATCCTGCGACTCCAAATACGCCGTCCACGCGAGCCGCTCATCCTCAAGTCGTTGGCGTTGCAGTCGTGCTTCACCCAGCTCATTCTGGAGGTCCTCCATCTGGTCGACCTTGCGCTGAAGCTGCCTCTTCTCTTCCTCTACCACCTCAACGCTCTTGTGGAGCATGCGTAGGTGCTTCAGCTCGCGCGCCTGCTCGCGGTTGCTCGCCTCCAGGGTGCGGATATGCGTTACTTGCTCTGAGAGCTCACGCTTGATGATATCGAGCGTGTCCACGTCGCCTGTTTGTGCTTTCAGCCTCAACACCTCTGCCTCCAGAGTCCCGATCTCTCCGTCCTTCTTCTGTAGGATTTGTTGCACTTCCTGCATTGCCACATCTTTGGCCTCGGAATCTTGTTGTAACTCCTGGACGGTACGCTGTAGCGTTGTAGTCCGGCTCTGCTCGTCCGCCAGCCGCCTTTCGAGACCCCTAACCCGCTCTTCTGCTTCTGTCCTGAGCTCCTCGACTTCCTCCTCTGCGACACGCTTCCCCTCTTCGGCATCTCTAGCCCTCTTCTCAAGTCGACTGGTATCCCCGATCTCTGCGTCCCTTTTCCTCTCGAGCTCCGCCTTCATCTCCTCCATCGCTCTGACTGCCTTCTTCTTCTCTCCTTCCGCAGCCTGCATCTTCCTAAAGTCCTCCTCTCCCTTCCGCCTCACCTCCCGTAACTCAGCTTCCCGTCTCAACCCCGCCAGCTCCTCTTCCTGTGCCGTAGTCGAAATCTTGTACTTCAGCGCCTTGACCTCTGCCTTCAACTCATTTAACTCCTGCGCCGTCGCGCTGTGGATGGGTAGATTCGTCGTCGACCCGCGCAAATTCTCAATGCTTGGTGTCCTCGCTCTCCCCCCTCTAGACGGCGGTCTTGAAAACCCCTCCCCCTCCTTCCTCGCCTCCGTGCCCGTCAGGAAATCATAGCTCGGTTGTGTAGTCGAAGCGCGCATCGCCGACAACTATTGCCCCATTATTAGCATTACCCCTACTATAGCGAATCACTCCCAAACCCCTTCAAATCCCTCCAGAACTGTGAAAAACTCACTCGACTCGTGCCTAGTGGCACCCGAGTTGGGATTCCGCTCCCGCCAGGCCCAATACTTGTCCTCCCAGCAGAGCCAATGCTCGCGCGCCCACTTGCGCCCAGGCTCGCGCGGCCTGCAATGCTATTCGATCGGCGGCGCTGGTCGACCGACGGCGACTCTTTCATGGTTTCCGTATTCTACTCCGTGGGAGCGAGATGGGGTGGCGCGCAAGCGTGGTCGTTTGTCGGTCTCAGATCGAAATCATTGGGCGTTTTTGGTGTTGACGATGGTTACATCAACGAAACGCGGGATTGCTGCGCGGTCACGTGATGGGCGGTTGGCGGGGCGACTTCTTGGGGGTTGACGACGATTTCACATTAATGAAGCTGAACTGGCAAATTTTGCGGGAAAACCATATTTATTTGGTTTATTAGTGCCCAGGGTTACACAATAAGATCAAGTATTTGGTAGGTTCGGCTCTTTGTTCACAATTTATAATTTCCTCAACCAGCCGGTGCTTCACCGAACACATCGAACTGGAAGATGTGGCATGTGATCTGAGAAATGCTGATCCTCAGATAGATAATGTACAGAGCTATGATTAATGCTCTATTGTATAGCTTAGCGGAAGCAAATACACCCCTCGGCCTCCTGGACTAGCTTCGGATCTTGCCCCTTGACCTCCTTCACCTTTATGCCGCCGGGAACCTCCTCTGCAACATGGCCCTTCTTAGTTCGCGAAGGATTATAAACGCTCTCATGCGGGGCGACCGACTTTTGTTTCCTCTGCTTATGTATTGTCAAGCAACCGCTATCGGAACCTGGCGGGGAGCCGGAGATGCAGTTGTAGATAGACGATGATCGTCTTGGGATATTGATGACCTCTCTCGAATTGGTTCCAGCATCGGTATTGGTAATATTGTTAGGGCGTTTGATAATTCGCAAGGGGCTGGGTATGGCAGTATTTGACCTCGTGGGCGTGACTGGGCGTTTGGAATCTCGGGGTGGGCTGGGAGTTCTGGTATCAACAGTATCGGCACTGGTGCTTGGTCGTTTGACAATTCGCAAGGGGCTGGGAATGTCGACACCTTCCTCCCAGTCCGACCAAAACTCCATTTCAAGCGATTCGAACGATCCTGGTGCCATATTCTGCTTGGTGTCTCTCTCGATGGAGTGCGTTCAACCAACGGACCAACTTGAAAATGCGGTGATTGGACTCCCTCCAAGTCGCAGAACGAATCTGGAGCGCTCTTTAAGCCCTCGGCAAACTTCTTCTTTCGCGAGCAAAAAAACAAGTGTCGGAAACAGGACTCTGCAAACCATCTCTTGATTGAAGGCCAAATGTCTGTCGTTTTGATTGCCACAAATGCAACGCCCGCTGCAATCGCAATTGGAACCAAGATGAGCCCCCCAATGGCTGCGGTAATCTTGTTTGGGGCGGGAGCAATATCGGCACTAGTAATCATATCCAATATTTGATGAATGATGCTGGTATGCCAATACTTGGTATGGCGAAGCAGGATATTGAATGGATGTTTTGATGAGCTTTATCATGAATCCGCAGCCATGAGAAAGCTCTGGTATTTCCAACACGACAAGGAAGGAGCTTCCAACATAAGCTCGTACGCCTGCAAACCTGGGAAGGCGCAGATGGCATCAACAGATAGTGCCTTCTATTATGAGAAATGTCTCTGCCTTCTTGAAATGGAAGGCACGACCTGTATGGTAAACGTGCACCAGAGAAGGAAGCATTGGCGCGTCAGCCAACGATGGAAACAAGTTCCGTGTCAATCATACGGCTCTTAAGCTGCGGACCATATTCTCTTTCATTGTTTCCACGGCATCTTCATCAGCTTCAAGAAAATTGATCTATATTTGGTCAGTATAAACCCCCAATCTCCATCATGTTGGGAACACCTACCAGCTCGTCATTTGATGTCGAATTCCCGTAAAGAGACGCTTCAGAGACGCTAAGATCGATACCTTTCTTCGCCCGAACTTCCCAGACGCCTTCCCAATTCCATTCCCCAGGCTGCCTGGTTGCCTTTGGCACCAGGTTTCGTTTAGATGGTGAACTTGTGTTGCCGCCTAAGCCGGAGAGGCGCTTGACTTTAGCAACTTGGGCTTCATGTTCCCGGTGAGCTTTCCAAGCCCTCCATGCTCCAGAATTTCCAGCTGCTTCGATGGGGACGTCATCGAGTACACTGGCATCGTCAAATGTGCTCCTGATATATCTCAAGAGCTCATAGACCGTGATCCCATCTTCGGGATCAGCCATATCACGCGATGTTGACGATATGCTACTCAAAGCAGTAGGCGGGACTTGGGAACTCGCATTGCTACTTTCAGGAGCCTGGGCCGGATCTCTTTCGCTACCGGAGGCAGGCTTGGTTCTTGTCCTCTTGAACCAGGATGGAAACCCGTGCCTCAAGCTGAAACCTCCAGGGGGCAACTTCTCATCCTCCAGAACGACGACGCCGTTGCTATCATCTTCGGACGAAGTGTACAACTGTACGGTCAACGGGGCGAGCAGAGGGTGGAAGACGTCCGTTGAGAACGTGATGAGAGGCGGGATAGTTGGGTATGCTGCGGGGAACGATATTTGGAACCGCAAGATAGCCGGTGCATACGGGCCTAGCTCTCACCGTTAACCCCATCTTTCCTAAGTCAGACCGTGAGATATAAAAAATTGGCTACTTACCCTCTCTAACAAAAATCACGCCAGTCCAGAGTGCTGGATCACTGGGTGAGAGGCTGAGAAAGACACCCGCCGGGCTGGCAGTCTTCAGCCCATTGCTAAAGGCGGTGAGCTTGGGGGCTGGTGAATGAGATGGGAAGAGTCCTTACAATTCTATGAGCAGGCGCTGGTTCTGCATCACTAAGAGCTCAGATTGTAATCGCCTTCTAGTGCAGATCCTACAGATAAATATATCCCAGCTAACAAACAAATGTGTTCACATGTAACCTGGCTGAGGAGCTTAGGAGCGTCGGAGTAATGTTAATCCGCGACGAAGGTGAAATGGACCAGGCGGCAAATGTGGGGGTTATAATGACCCCGCCAAGGACCTGATCATGGCTTTACCCCTCCAACATTTCCATCCAAAATCATCATCTCCTTGTTGAACCCGAAGAAATATATATTTATCTATCACACCTAGAACATCACACTTATCAACCAAGCACAAGACTTTATAATCATGGCGGGCAAGAAGAACTTTGGAGAGAACGGCAAAAAGGTCTCAGGCAACGCCCAAAAGGCTGAAGCCGCTGCCGCCAAAGCTGCCGCCGCAAACCAAGCCCAAGCCAAAGCAGAAGAAGAGGACTGGGGACGCGGTGCAAAGAACAGCTCCAAGAAGTAAGCATCTGCACTCACCCCAAACACCCTAGTTCGCCCACTAATAACCCCACAGAGAGGCTGAAGCTGCCAAAAAACAAGAGCTCGCACGTAAGAAGGCCGAAAAAGATGCCCTCCTCGCCGAGGAAGAGAAATCCCTCAAGTCCGCACCAAAGTCCTCCAAGGCAGCACCAAAGAAGGTATCCCGTGGCCTCGACCTGGCGCAGCTTGATGCACCTTCGGGACCTGCGAAGGCGCTGAACGCAACGGGTATCGACAACGCGCTCGATGCGCTGACCCTGACGAGCGGTAGCGATACGAAGATCGAGAAGCACCCCGAGAGGAGATACAAGGCGGCGTATGCTGCGTTTGAGGAGAGGCGGTTGGACGAGATGGAGCAGGATGGAAGTGGAGCGGGGCTGAGGCAGAACCAGAAGAAGGAGAGGATCAGGAAGGAGTTTGAGAAGAGCCCGGAGAATCCGTTTAACAACGTTAGTGTGGCGTATGATGCGACAAAGGAGGAGGTCGCGGCTATCAAGGAGGCCGAGAAGAAGAAGATTGAGGATAGGTTGGGAAGATAAGCTGTGGTGGTTGAAGATATTGGGAGAGTAGTTTGATCGGGTGGCGAGCGCTGGTTGAACCTAGAAAGTCTCTGGATACATCAAAATTGAACGGCATTTGAATTGCCACTTAATACTACCTATGTACTCACTCTGTATTCCTCAAATTATACGGTACACCAAACCCCCTCAATAGACGCCGTCGTCTCCTTTTCGTCAACCCAGCATACAAGCCCCCCGTTATAATGTTCCACATACAACCTTTAAACCCCAGTCCCAAAGTAGAACCCATCAAAGAAGTCCAACTGGTTTGCCCCATCCCCGAAATCGTGCCCATCTCCATCTGCACCCCATCCAAAGCCCAGCTCCAGCCCGCCCCCAGCATCCCCCATATACTCCATCCCGCTCATCCCCCCACTCATCCCCATTTCTCCGTACCCTCCGTAGGTATCACCGCCTTCCACTCCCATCCCTCCGTCAGGCATAAACGGAATCTCTCTCTCTTCACCGGGTATAAGCATAGGATCCATAATCTGTTCCCTCGGCTGCCCAGCTTCGGCACCCTCCCCTCCAGTGCTCTCACTTTTGACGGCCCCCGAATTCACTCCCCCACTCGGTGGGCTGGCGGTGTACAAATCCCCTGGCGACCCAAACTGCAGCCTGGGTCTCGGCGCTGGCGTCGCGACCGGCGCATCTGGGGCACGTGGCGGCGCCAGTCCCGGGGCGGCAGATAGACTGCTTGTTGACATGCACATTTGCACTGTCGCCTTGGCCATGCGGTCGAAGGCGTCACGGCAGGCTTCTGCAGGGGGACACTTCTCGACAAGGTCGCCGAGGACTGACGTCGCGGCAAGGATGTTGAAGTCAACTTCGTCCATTGTCTGCGTGATGTTAGCTTAAGTTTCGTTTAGGGATGGAATGGGCCTACCAATCGGCTTCGCACAGTCGGGGAGTGCCATATGGCGTAAAGAAACGATATTCCAGCCATAAATAGCTGGTGCGTGGCAAGGAAGGTATAATTAACGAGGTGCACACGGTGCAGCCTCCAATACAACCTCAGAACCCTCTGTCCCGCCTCCGCAACCTTCAAAAACACCGCCTCCTCGCCCTCTCCTACAGCCCCAGCCCCCACCTCCGCCGCGCCATCAAACTCCTCCGCAAACTGTGCTGGCACGCTTAGGCTCTGGCGATACACCATCAAAACCGCCTGCCAGTAGTTCAGCTCCAGGAACTCATGAGAGAACTGCACGCCAGTCTCACGCCGCGTCGGCGCTGCCGACTTCCACGCCCACAACCGCGAGTCCATGTCCAGCCGCCATGCGCGGAAGGAGCCGAACGGCGCGAGGAATGGTGACGCCTGTTGCGCGGGCAAGAAGGGGTTGTACGGGTCTGAAGACGTGGCTCGCACAGCCTGAGCCTGTTGATGCTGCAGGACCTGCAGAATTTCGGACTGAAGGAGCCGGAAGCGGAAGTAGTGGTGTGCAACGTGCTTGCTGGAGGGCTCGTGGGAGCCTTCGGACAGGAAGCCGTGTGGGGTTACATATTTATCTTCGAGGAGAGATGGAAAGGATGTGGTGATTACTTGGTCGGAGATGCCGAAGGGGCGGCCGACGCAAGTGCTCACGAGGCGGTCAAAGGAGTATGTGCACCACCAAAGGCGCCGTCTGAAATCTCGGATCCACTCTCGTCTGCCCTTCTCTCGAGAGTACGACTCCGGTTCGCCATTTGTGGCCTTCCCTGCCTTCTGCTCGCGGAGCCCCGTATCAATGTCTTTTCCATCTTCGTAATGTAGGCCAAGGTCCAGTGCTATTCGCACAGCAACGCCGGTGATATACCATAGCCCTGGCGCTACTGGCCTCAGTAGCGCAAACCCGGCCAGCAGGAGAACAGCTTGCAACTCCTCCAACCCCCCGCCAAACCCCTCTGGTCTATCTGCCGTACTTGTAGACTGCAAGCATGCTTCTAAGTGCATAATTGCCGACGCATGATACTCCTCCGGCTGGCACTGCCTGTTAGCCGCCCCGAGCCCGCTCTTATTGGGCCCCGGGCTTGTAGGAGGTGCGTCTGGCTCCGTATTAGGGTCCCCAAGGTATATCCCGGCGCCGATCGCAAAAACAATATTCAATATATATGACTCCCTCGGTGTGCGCACATGGTTCCTGTCTCCATAAACCAAGTCAAACATCTTCATAAACTCCCCACGATGCAGGATTGGAATCTGCGGATTCGCATGCTCGAAATAGAAATGGACCAGCCGCAGTGCTAGGCTGCGGTCTGGGAATGGCGCCGGCTTGATAGTTGGCTTAGTTTGAAGCCCAAAAAATGAGTCTCGCATAGATGTCCCACCAGGCCCGACCTTCGCCGTCGGCGCCCTTGCGCCGCCCCTCTCTCCGCCCGACCCCGCTACTGAGCTTTTAACAGCTGCAAACACAACCCTTGCGAATGAGATCCCGCTCGTCGAGCCAAGGTACCGTGGGTCTGATGCGCCTTGCACCGAGATCATGCCCACATTCGACACCAAATTATCCAACTTGTCCTCCTCCTCTTGCTTTTCGCTCCATCCAGTCCCCCGTCTCCCAGTTGGACCCTGGATGGACCCTGAATCCTCATCTCCCTTCTGTGCATTCGGCTCCGGTCCCGGTCTCGACGCTAACTCGAGCGTCTCAGGCGGTTCGAATGGCACACCAGCCTCCCCCAGTAGGCCCTCCAGATATCCCACTCTCGCCTCAAGGAAAAAGACATAGCTCCGGGGTATTTCGCGCTTCGTAATCGGATCGTAGCCCACGCAATTGACGCCCGCCTTCGTGCAGCTGGCGCAACTCGGCAGCTGCTGATCGCACTTATTCTTGCGCAGGCGGCAGCGATTGCACGCGCTCACGTTGCGAAAGTTGCTGCTCTGGCCGGTCTTCGCAGCAGGCTGATCGGGCGAGGCCTCGGCGACAGGGACGGCGGTGCCAGGGGACTTGGGGGAAGGCGAGGTGCGCGCACGCTTGGCGGCGCGTGGTGAGGGGGGCGAGTTCATGGCGCGCTGGGCGAGGGAGTCGTCGTTGTGAGTGAGGCAAGTGGGCGCGCGCCCATTGTGCTGTGCGACGTTACGCAGGTAGGTGCAGTTGTCGTCGACGGGGTATCGCGTGCTCTCACAGGTGGGCTTTGCTCGATAAACTTTATTCTGCGAGCTCGGGGTCTCCAATTTGACGGGATGCTTTCGTCACAGACTAAAAGGTGCGTAGTAGCAGTGTATGTGTGTAGTTCTTTGGTAGAGAAGGACAAATAAAGTCTAGAATGGGCAACCAGACCCGATAATACGTTACAGCCGTTGCTCTAACCCAATGGTGGCTGTGTAGCTGTGGATAGGAATAAATGCGGAGTTGCGTTTCCCCACAAACTCACAAGCCTTATCATCGTCTCCCGTCAGTGGAACTTGGACCCTCAGCACTGATAAGCTTCTCGGCGGATCACGGGGTCGGGTGTCCGAATAGGCCGCCTTAATTCGCTCGTGGCGGTTCAGGGTCTGCTAAATATCTCGTAAATCATAATCCGCTATTTTCTGATTGGCTGAGAGCAATCATAATGATAATATATCGCTCACCCATGGGAAAATCGCTGTGACCACGCATAATCTTATTTTCTTATTTTCCTATTTTGTGTTATATTTCTTATTTGAATGCTTTAAAGGGATGTTGGTTATCACGTCATGAAGCACACAACAGCTTTTGAATTCGAAGATATTGCTGTGCAGTACACGATTGTAGCAGAACAGTGCATACGCCGATGCCGCCCATGCCTGTGATACCCCTGGAGGCGAACAAGACCCAATATATTTGTAGAAAATCACGAACTCCGTGCACAATTACAGCTCACGTCCATAGGTCGCACGACTCTGATGTATTGTACAATAAACCCTCATATATTCACCACTAGCTGATATGGCCGCTATCGCGAGTCTGCTAAAGCCATACAGTCCGCTCATGACCCAATCGAACAAGCATGCCAGCCAAAAACGCCCCCTATGCCTTCACCATTCCATCCCATCATCCCTATTTGTACCTGGGCTAGACGCCGCCAGCCCTTCCCGCCCGACATCCCGCTATTTACCCCACAACACTCTTCATGCTAAGCCCCTCCAAGAATACGCTCAAGCTATCCCGGGCCACCT
>JPJR01001118.1:0-23133 GCA_000750675.1 Pseudogymnoascus sp. VKM F-3808 | reverse complement strand
GGGGAGTGATGGGGGACGGGGGGGGACACCGTGTACGTACAAGACATAAAAGCACGCACGATGGTACTGTGGCGTCGAGGTCCAGGGATGAGCAGAGATGATGGGGGGGGGCAAGTATGGGGGGTCACCAAATGATGGGATTGCCAAATTACTGACCCGAGATTAAGATGGGAAAGTCAGATTTCCGACAGACCCTGACTCCACCCGTACACTGCGAATGTTCCTTGGTCAATCTGATTTTTTACGGTGGGGGGAGGGAGATGGTTACTCTAAAGGGGGGTGGATGGGGGGTTCTAGGTGGATAAGGGGGAAGTTAGTGTGCATCCAAGGTAGGGGGAGTACCCGTGAGAAGTTCCGCTCTGTACACAATGCACACAGTGCACAAAGTGAACACGGTGCTCACTGTTCTGCTACGGAGTATAGCTGTGCTCTGCCATGGTAATATGGCAGGTACTCTTACGACGACGAGGAAATCGGTGGATCAAACCCCCATCACCAGCTGAACACCATTACAGGTCCCTGTCATTATCAATGCAGTGCGAATGCAGCCACAAGCACTTACCACCACTCACCACCACTCTCCAACGAGTTGCCAACAGTCACCAACAACTGCCACTGTCCATCCAGATCCACCAATGATCTACGACACAGCAGCTAAAGTACATTCTGTGCGGCACAATGCATCTTTCAGCCCTTCAGGCCATCGCTGAGACGGCCTCGCTGCACATCTGGCACGATTGCTGGTACGATGGCACGATGGAACGATGTGACTCTGCATGGAGGGTCTTGGGCGGCCGGCCAGCTCTCTGTTCCTGGTGTTTGCAGAGGATTGTGGTCGGTGAGCTGAGTCGTGTGCTGCATCGGTGGATCGAGTCAGGTCTGTCTCTCTGTCTGTATGGCAGAAGTACTACCAACGCGGTCGGTCGAGCTGAGCGGGCGCGGTGAGTGGCATCATCCATGACGAGGCGGCTGAATGTTGAGAGAGCAGCGACGAACGAAAAGTCCTCCTTCAAGATCTTGGAACGAGCTACCGTGATGTGCGTGGAGCTCATCTCAACAATAATTTGACATTTATCACTGCCATTGTCATTGTCATCTGTCACTCACGGCTTTCGCATGTGAAAACGGCTCTCCCGCTGCAGTTTACTTTACTACAGCAGCGGATAACGGTGATCCGTGGCTGGTGGTTTTTCCCCGAGAGGCCAAGACTGCCTTGGAAGACACATTCGCCACACCTACCCACTGTAAAGAACCATGGTAAGCTGTAAAATCCACAGCCAAATACGCCAAAAGCGCCAAAAACAGTCAAAAACAGCCGGATACAGACATGCCGTCGCTGTCTCGCCACTGCCGATCTTGTGGCGTGGCGAAGAGAACACGCTGGGCCAGTGTCCAAGTTAGCTCGCGGGCGGGTTTCGGTGACCCTCCGTACACCACTATCTGATCGCATGTCACATACCGATTGATTACAAAAAGTACAACGCAACACAACACACCAAACCGTGAAGAACTTGATATAGGTACAGCATCATCGGCAAGTGCACAGTCAACATCAGTAAGCAAGCAGTAATCATGATCATGACGACCCATTCCATGAACAACCCGAGCTGTTTTTTTTTTACCAAAAAAAACAGCAACCGCCTTGTCCTCCTACCCGCTTCTCGGCAAAAAATAACCGCCGAACGGACACAGCCTCCGAAGAAAACAGATTGTCGCCGAAACATGAGATGGCAAAGAGTAGCCGCAACGCCATGGCATTTACACTGATTCCCATCCCCTGGAAGCGGAGGTTTCCCCTGGAGCGGAGGTTCACCCTGAAGCGCATTGGTCCGGAGATCCCTCCGGTGAATTCTTCAACGACATGAGACATTATGCGCCAAAGTTTTATTATGTATAATTACAATCCAGTACATGCACAGTTCGCGAGACACTCAGAATGTCACCGGTGAAGATTGCTCCCAATCGTGTATCGCCAAAGCCACAGCTACGCACGTGAGCCGCCGAGGGTGTGAGGGAAGGAGCGTAAGAGGAAAGTGAAAATGAGCGGAAGAATGAGGGGAAGAACGAATGTGGGAAAGTGCGAATGGGGGGAAGGAAGGAATGAGGGGAGGGGCGAATAAGGGAAGGAGCGACGCGTGTGCCCGTTCATCCCATCCTTTTCCGAGGATGCTACGGCAGTGAGACCAGTCCCAAGTCAGCCTTTATGACGGATTTGTGGTGACAGCGGGACAGCATCTCCTACATGTTATGAGGAGTAGCGATGGAACTGCAGAGCGCGTTGATCGTCAGCCACAGCGTCGGGGCGTTGCTCTCCCCCCATCTGCTCTCCGAGACATGACGTGCTCCACCTACGACTTTACATCTCCGGGTCTTCTCCGATTTCCTCTCTCCTTCCTACCAATTCATCTCAAATCAGTAGAGCGCATGCATGTAGAGCGCAGACATGCATGCACTTTCCTAGTTTGGGCCACTCATTCCGTGCCGAGTGAGACAACACGGATGGTTACCACGGCAGCGCGCCGAGAAAACGTGGGGGTTTGCTACGCTCATGGGCATAGTGGCATTGACAACCGCGAGTTCTCTAAAGCCAAGGAGCTGGAGAGCGGTAAATCCCGGGAAGTGGTGCCGGCGGCGCGAAGGATATGGTTATAGAAAAGATGCATGAATATAGGCTGACCCGCTTTGGAGCCGGGGGAGACCGGCAAGTGATGTGCGGTAAATATCGAATGCAATCCGAAGCCTAGGGATGAGGGGTAAGTAATGCGAAGGATGCGGTTAGGGTACAAGACGCGCGCGCGCTCTCATGGCGGGGCGCTGGAAGTGATGGTTGGGATCCATGACGACGCATGCGCCGACGGCATGAGACGCGAGCACAAGAGGGTAAGCGCGCCCTAATATCCTCCCGACTCTTCCCTGTCTAGGATGTCCGCTCGGTCCGAAATGGGGTAGTTGCAACGGCAGTGAGGAACGTGGTTCGGAGACTAATTGTATTCTCACTATACTGGGTTCGTACAATTAACTATTCGTACAAACTCCATCCAGAGTTCCTAGTCTCCTTCTTCCCCTTCTCCCTCTCTCCCAACACCTCGCTTCTTAGCTGCAGTCCATTGTCCAATTCCCCAGTTCCATCAAATGCGCAAATATCTATACCGAAGGAGAAAAATAACAATCCCATATGTCAAACCCCTGAAACGCCGCGCTCCTGCTGTGGAGAGAGCGCTGAATGCTCGCCTATCCCTCCCTACTATCCTCGATTCTCTTATTCGGTATCACTCTTCGCTAGTCGGTCACCATCGCACTGGTCTAAATTTCACCACCTCCATTCCATCACATCTCCCCTATCCGCAATCTCGCATATCGGCTGCTACATGAGTCGGTATGTCGGCGACGGCTAGGGAGTTTGTTGATTTCCGTATCGTCGGTATCTATAAAGCGATGGCTCCACGCCTAGACTCGCGCGCATGCAGCCATGCTTGAAGGCCGCAGAAGACGAGGAAGAACTGCATGATTGTTAGCCTTATGCACGCCTAACCCACTTCACTTTCCTCCCGTCTTCCCCATGCATCTCCACCCTACCCCATCCCCACCTCACAGGGCAACCTCATACAGTCCCCGGCTGGCGGCGACCAGAGAAGTAGCCGCGCGCCACATCACAAACGGAGAAAAAAAAAGAGCACCTACCCCATAAACACCCACGGCCGCAAATGCTGTCCCTGCTACCACGGGTCCATCCTTTGGATCGTCGTTGCTATCCATTAGGCTGTGGTGGCTTGCGTTGAACAGTGCGCCCAGGACGGAGAGGATCACGATGGCGAAGACAGAGATGACAATGCTGCAACATATCATTAGCTGTTGTGTTCGGATAGCACGGGCGGGTAGCTGGGGCTTGATAGTGCTGTGATGGTGGGGACGAGATAGGGAGGACATACCATGACCAGGCATGCATGATGCTGACGACGGGCTTCATATTTGCGGTGGTGGTGGGTGTGATGGGAAATTGACAGTTGGTATGTTGTATCGACGTACAGCTCTCGCGCTTGAAGCTGTAGAATGCTTGTAGATGGTGAGAGTCGTAGTTAGAGAGCTGGGGTATTGATGGAGCTGTAGCTCGGAGCTTCAGGACGGAGATGGATCGATGTCGTCGCCTGATGACTAATCATATCATATCACGTGATTATATATTTTAGCCTCATAAAGGTTGGCGCTTCTGCTGCCAAAAGGAACAAGCGCACAGCGGCTATGGTGGCTACCCATACTACCAAGCAACGTATTTCAAAAATCCCGTCTCCAAATGTTATATTCTCGAAGTCATGCGTATTTGCTATGGCGAAATAACATGAGGCGAAGAAAGTATAAATAGCAGCGCAGTAATAGTTTATCCGGCTCCGTCTGCACCCCTGCCAGTGCAGGGGCTGTTGATTGGGATTCCCTTGGCGAGCGTCCAAGGTGGCATTGCCAAACGCCCCAAAAGCTTAGTCGCGTCTTACTATGTAAGATAAAGAGATGTTGAGGCCGATGATCCGGACTCGCGATTCATGATATATGTTGCCATCTACTCGCTCGTTTCTAGCATGATAATACCATGATCCGGTTACCCGCTATCGTCCGTATTGTCATTTTCCTTGTCTTCGGCGCCGGCGTCGTCCTGTACTTTCAGCTTCTCACAGTCCCCCTCGACCGCACCCGCAAATTCATAAATATCTATCCCCAATCGCCGCAATCCAACACCACCTCATCCAGCGATGCTTTCGACTTCCCGGCTCTCGATTCCGAGGCTATCCGCAGTATATGCGCCGACACTCAGTGGAACCCAGCGCTCGTATTCACGTGCTCTGAGAGCGTAGGCGGCATTGGCAACATCCGGAACTCCATTTTAAACTGTGTGCGATTTGCCATTTCCGCCGGTGCCGCTCTCGTTGAGCCTACCATCGTCCTGCGAAATGACGCCGACAGTGCCGAGATCCGCACTGGAGTCAAGACTGGCATGGAGTATATGTTTGACCCCTCGCACTTTCGCGAGTCGCTGCGCCTGTCTTGCCCTGGGCTGAAAGTATATGACCGGATTGAAGATCTGAAGGGGAAGGCATTCCATGATCCGATTGCGCTGCTCCCCGAGTCACTGGAGGAGAAGGTTCCGGCAAAAGGACTGGCGCACCCAGAGAAGTGGAGGGAATCATTTTACACGTGGCTCAGTGAGCACGTTGGACCTACACCAGAGGGAACCATGATCATCAATCTTCAGCGCTCATACCTCATCTACCCCATATACAGCGACGGAGAGAACTTTGCCCTCTCCTTTGGCAAACTTCTCAAGTTCCGCGCTGACACGCGCATCCTCGCCACCAAAACGCTCCTCGCCCTTGCCGCTAATGAGTCCTACACCCTCGACCTCTCCCAGCCTATTCCCGCTGGCTTTTTCTTCGGTGCTCATCTTCGCACTGAACATGATGCCCAGCTTGGCTGGCCTGCAGCTGACTGGGTCTATGGCCGTTATGATACGCAGGCCAAGTTCTATTTCAAGCAGGTCCTCGAATCGGAACTAAGGCGAGTGTACATCGCTTCCGGCGACCAGGAAGAGGTGGCCAAGTTCGCTGGAGAGGCGGTCGAAAAGAACATCACTGTTTCGACAAAGTTCGACGTACTAGGCGCCGAGGATGTGGCGCAGCTGAAGGGGATGTCGTGGGATCAGCAAGGGATGGTGGACTTCCTGGTTATGCTGCGCTCGTCGCAGTTTGTGGGCGTGGGGCACTCGAGTTTTGCATGGAATGTGGCGCTGGTTAGACATACATTTGCGCAACAGAAGGATCATTTGAGGGGACCGCATTTATTAAACGACGAGCTCAGTGATGTGTATGGGTATCCGAAGCAGTATCCGGAGTATGCGAGCTGTTTGTGGCCGTAGATGGGTTGGGATTTGTATACCAATGTACTGTGCATGTTAAAATATTCTGTCTATCTGTTAGCGCATATAAACGAAGAATTTTTTATGATAGATTTAGCTATTACCGTACCAATGCTTCATGCAAAGCATAATACTATGCACCAAATCAAAATGCCATTTCAGATCGGCGAGTATTGTGCGGGCCGTCCCATGGAATCCTGGAAGAAATGTGGATATCTCATGCTTGGCGAACGTCGGCGGATATCGGTATCCAGCCCGTCCCAAGCCTAAATTCCCAGCTTACCGTCGACTCATACTCTCCATCCTGATCATTTCTTCCTGTAATTCATTTTTTATGTCTAATAATCATAATATAACCTTCTAATACCTCATACTATCACATCATGCCTCCAGTAGTGGGTCTTCGCCAGGCATCCACAAACCCATCATTCCTATCCATCCTCCGGAGCCTTGTTTTCACATATCCCGTGACACAGGAGCTTCTCACATCTTCGACATTCAAGCTTATAAATCCCCGGAATCATGATATTGTCACCGACCAAGTATCGGTGCGCTTACCGGCATCATCCATCTCTGGCCTGAGCGACGAAGCTGTCCTGGCCTTGTTTACGCGCGGGTTCTTCGGTGGGAGAGTGTTTGCTATCGAGCGGCTCTACATGAAGCTGGGTGGATGGAGGGTAATACCAACCGGATATACCGGTAAGTCACTAGCAAGTAGATCCCATAACATAAAGTGGCTCGCTCATCACGGAATCTAGGCTTCGAAAGTCTCTCGACAGAGAGGATAGAGTGGAACCGTCACAATATTCCCGCCATGTCATTTATGCCCGTGGGAGACATTTTATTTGGGGAATTTAAACTCGTCGACTCGCATCTCAAAGTAACCCCCTCTGACCCGCTACCTAGCTACCTTGATTTTGGGTTCGGATCAGACAGGGGTCAATTTGCGGGGTGCCATAGGTTCTCAGTTCATAGGGGCCTAAAATCAAAGACGGATGGTGAACTAGGCAGGTTAAATATTACTGGGGCCGTTAACGAGGAAGGCATGCCAGAAGATGGCGAGGTAGAGGTGCGACTCGAGCATTTCAGGTGCAATCCTAGCGAGAATAAACCTTCATGGGCTGAGTTCATCTCTTGGTTTCATCGCTGGTATGCCGAATTTTTGTTTGCGGACGGGATCAGCAGCGTGTTACGACGATGATACGAGGTAATGGATTATTGGAGTTCAAAAGGTAGTGGGAATTTGGCACGGCATTTAAAGGACATCTCCCTCAGGCGCATGGACAGGTTAAACGGTATCTCCCAAGGAAGTGAAATACCCCACGGCGTTTAAGAGGTCAAAGAGAAAATCATCTCCCATATGTATAGTTAAAACTCTCTGCTAGAATGTACAATATCTTGATAAGGCGCGATGTGGCCTTTTTAATTCTGCGCGTCAAAGCCATGCTGACCCGAGACTTGAATTTTGCGACTTCTTAGTATACCGGCAGCTTAAAAGCATCAAAGTCGTACAACCACGTATCAATAGAAGCCTGATCATATTCGCATTCCACCTTTGTGCTGTTTCCACTCCAGCGCGGCCTCAGTGGCCAGAGACATATCTGCTCGTTTTCGCCTTTGTGGTCGCCTTGGAGTACTGTTGCGTTGAGCGTGGCAGGTGCAACACCTTTCTCAACCCAGTCAATGAGAACCTCAAGATTCGTCTGGGGGAATGGTCCATTGGGTTGAGTAGGACTTGGGCTGCAGTGCGCAGCACCAGGGACGAGGAAGAGGCGATACCACTCGTTGAGCGCTGTATTTCCATCTTTGAAGTTCAGGTCTGGGTACATGATCTGGCGAACAGATTCGTGATAGCGTACTGACGAAGCGGCCGGGATGCTGTTGTCGGATTCCCCATGGAAGTGGAGCACCTTCCCGCCCGCTGTGTGGAATGGAGTCAGGTCGGGCCAGGTTGTTTGCAGAGAGTCTTCATATTTCTGCCAACTTTCGAGTATCCAGTCCCTGATTGTGTCGCCGGTGACGCCGTCAATGTTGGCCCACGAGGAGCTATCCACCATATCCACAAATCGTGACACGAACTCGGCTGCAAAGTTGCTGACGCTTAATTCCCATGAATTGGTTTCGGAGTTATATTGCGTCTGGGCATCAGCAAAGGTAGAGGATGGTTGGTAAGAAAGATAAACTTGGCGCCCTTGAGTGTCTTTCACACCATCGGTGATTCCTTGGGCAACTGCCACTCCTTTAGCCGTAACGGTGCCATTTTGAGCTGGAGTGGCAGGTGAAAATCGGGAAGCTGGTGCTGCAGCACAAGAGTAAGATTTGCCGATAATCGACTTTAAGTCGAAATGCAATTTGCAGAGGTCAGTCCGAGCTACTACACCATCTGTCTTACCATCCAATGGATCGCATGCGGCAATGGTCTCGTTGACGATCTTGTCTAATTCGCATGGTGGAGGATAGTAATCGAGATTTTGCTCGACAACATTGGACCAGAGATGTTGAATTTGCTGGTGAGCGAAGCGAAATGCAGGGGCTCCTGTGATGGCACCATCCCATTCGTCGTCGAACCTCTGGATTTGGCTCCATCCATCGCGGCCTCCTTCGGAGCAGCCTTGGTAGTATGAATAAAGTTTCGTGTCGGCCATACCGAAAAATTGCTTGGTAAACCCTTTCCCAATCACACTCAGCTCATGGATGGCTTCATAGCCAAACATATATAGCGCATCCCAGTTGGCCGTCCCGTTCTTAAGGGGCCAAACTTGATCAAATGATGTACTGAAGCTCCCGAAGCCGCCATCAGTGCACCGGCAACAGCACCGTACATGACACCCCCTGGGAATGAGCCGCTACCGGAGTTTATCGCATAACCACCACCACCTGTTGATAGGTATCGGTTCTGGAAGTTATCTGGAGCTGGAAGCCAATACCACACATGTACCTGGTCGTCTGCTCCATTGTGAGAGTATGCAAAGGTGACATTGCAGTAGTCGAACACAGCATCAGGGAAGTTGTTGTTGCCACTGACCGAGGCACCTGTGACTATGTTGGCAGTGACTGACGACGAGTCAATGACGATGCCATTGATGAGATTGTCAAAAACCAGCGAGGACTGGACGTGAGATGCCGTGCAGACTTCAGTGATGGTAGTGGCTCGCGCAATGGCAACAGATGCGGCCAAGGTGATAACCCAAGATGTGTACCCCATACTGATTGAGACAAAGGATAGCGCTACTCCGCCGGTGCTACAGTTGAGAGTGAGCCGTGAATGGGAAACAGCGCGCCATATTTATACAATTTGTTTCCAGGTCCCATATAACCCAGTCTTCATATATCAGCTATCATTCCATGCGCGTCTCCACAAAGCTTGTGCTCGGCAGTTTATCCCATAAAGCGAGGTTTACCCGCATAGCCAAATTTAGGGTGATGAGAAACGAGCTTAATTTTATCTTCAGATATCCTTGTCTCACGGTCGATATTTCATTACCTGCTGATAAGATTCGTATAGGAGCCAGCTTCCAGAATAGCCAGTAACGAAAACGACTCTATTATAAATGCGCATTAATAATTACAGAATCCAAACCGTGCACTTTCAGTAGAATGTATTCTGAATAGCATAAAGCTATGCGTGAAGGCATGAGAAAGTAAATTGTACAGTACACTCCTGGCTGTGTGACGCGTGGACGCCACGGTGCCAACGTCATCCTTCTAGGGGGTTGGAGAGCCGGATTGTGGGACGTGAACAGTGTGTGGGGACGTTTGTGGGGACGTTTGTGGGGATGGGATGGGCTGGATAGCTATTCTAGCGTCCGGCACGCACCCAGATTATTCTCATATATACTCCGTTGTGTGAAACGTACAGTACAACGAATCTATTGACATTGCTATCTTGGGGACAAGAATGCTATTGATTTCGCATTTTTTATCGAGAGTTACATTTAATAGTAATGTATAGTTTGGCTGTAAGGACTGTAATTTGCTAACGTGAAAGTATTTCATAATTTGGCTCAACGCCAACGAAGAGAACATCCTGCAATATGAATATTGGCATAAAGTAGTAGGCCTTTTGCAAGTGAGCACAACACACAGCAGAATTGTGGATTATTATGCAGGCGACCCCTGGCCTCCTCCGGGCGATACAGCCCCACCACCGACAACCTCAACAGCGCCGTTTGCTCCGGCAATAAAACCATGTGGCAAGGGCGGGTAAACAGTATCACCGGGACCACCACCACCATCTTCAGTTCTCGGAAATCCTCCTACATCGCCAAAGTGTTGGTGATATTGGTGTGCCGCCCAATTTCTTATTTGCCAATATGTCAAATTAGCTACAAGATAGCAATCTCTCAAAGCCCTAGAGTACATTAGCTAGAGCTCTCTATAGCAGATGCTACGGTCTTGTACTAACTCAAGAACAGTTGACTTTCTATGACCGGGTGCAACCGTTGTCGATGGGATGGCGCCATGCATACACTTGACCTGTAATTTTATAGTTAGTAAGTCAGTCTAACACTTAATTTTAATTATTAACTGTTTCGTACATACCAATTTCTTATACATTGCTTTTTCTGATTGTGACAAAGCCAGTCCGTTGACTCTTGGTGTAAGATCAAAACTACAGTTCAATCAGCTCTAGAAGTTAAAAAAGTGGTGAACGTATACTTTAACAAAGCCTTGTCCCCTGTGTGTTCTTCCGTTGGAGTTAGATAATCGTTTTCATCGAACTTCTCACTTTTCTCCATAGGAAAGGAGTTGCCAGCAACTTCAACGCCAGTTGTATAAGTTAGAGACCTAGTAATAGTCGCATTGGCATGTTGAAGGCAGACGCCGAGAATGGCAAACAAAATAGCTAAGCCCTTCATATTGGAGTTTAGATAAGACTAGAGGCAATTAATTTTGTGCCGAAGTAAATTTGCTTTAGGCTATGTCCAGGACGACATTCTCTACTTATACATATCGTAATAAATGTTTAAATAGTCCAAACATTTATAATATTGCTTACGATATCGGCTCACAGCGCATAATTGTAAGCCGAAACTATCTAATACCAGGACGTTACATTATACAACTGTTAATAGTCCTTACAGTGTAACTTCTGACGTGTTGTAAAGTTGCTAGCTGAGAAGTAAGGAGAGCTGCCTGCTGATCTAAAACACTACACTGTACATGCACTCTCTTAGACCTATTAGGCTTAGGTGCGAGCAATAAGATGGGGGTATATGATAACTGTAATAGGGGCGCTCGGATATAGGCAAGGGGAAAGTTAGGCGATAAGGTTGTCAGCATAGTCCAACTACCTAGTTCAAGCTTCATTTGCAGGCTCATATATAGACTTCACTCTCTAAGTGCAAAGCACCGCTATGACAAGACGGTACTAGGTTTGCTGTACAAACAACTCATAGTGTAACTTCTCTTAAAGAGGGGAAGATACCGCCGACTCAGTTATGGCATCGGCATAGCTGCACGTGTATAGGCAAGGCCGTTTATTTTTAAGCCCTCGCAAAAAAAAATAGCACCAAGAGCTATAAATCAAGGCGTGGAAAGGATGGAATGGCTACCAAGGTTGGCTCTAACGCGCGGGTGTGGAGATATGCAAGGGACAATAGCAGCATAAAGGTAGGCAAGTACATAAGATAGCAAGCAAGGGTGTAAGGTAAGGATCCCAGGCGGGCCAGCAAAATATTATACAATTAACAAATATTTAAAGCGAGAATGTAGGTGAAACAGATATGCCTTTCAAGAAATAAGTGCGTCCAAAAAGTATGCGAGCATGAGTAACGAAGGAAACATTGGGATGTTGCAAGAATTCAGATTATAGGCAAGGCGAAACAATTTAGGCATAGGAGATTATATCGTCTGAAGCGTTTATGGGCATTTCCTTGTCATACTCATCATCTGCGAGTGGTGTCTAGAGACAGGTATCACAGGAAATCAGAGCAGCTCCCAGATTTACCAATTTACCCGGTTCAAATATCAAGAATGATGCTTTGCTGGCTTATCCCCACCACCACTGACACAGCGTCAGCAAGGAGTAGAGGGTTACAGTAATCCACCTGACTTCCCCCTTAACACTAGGCACGAACAACTGTCAATCATAAAACCTATGCTACCTATCAAAGAGAGCCCATTCGGAATCTCTTTGCTGTTTTACCAGTTTCTAATTAGCCTAATTCATGGATTACGTTGCAATTTTAATGTAATGACGGGGGACGTCGGCGTCGTTAAGCTTCAAAGACAACATCTCCTCGACAAGCAAGGTAGATTCAACGTAAGGCGAAGAGATTCTGAATTCAATGATGCCCCATAATTAGTACCAATAGAGAAATATGGATCCAGCTCATGGATTTAGATAATCATGCCAGGGATAATTTTCGTGGATATTCGCTTTTAATTAAAGATATAAGACGGCGATACCTCCGCCCTACTTCTCATTCATTTGCTCTGAGAATCATTGATCATTATCACAAACTTTCAACTGCAATCTACCATCCAGCGCAATTAATTGCCTATATTGATCTCTGGACATTGCTATCTGCTTCCCACAACCATGAAGCTCTCTTCTTTCGCCCTCTTGGCTATCCTGGCCTCTACATTACATGCACTTCCCAATGCTCCAGTCTCTCGAGCAAATGCACTTACCAGCACTGTTAATCTCTTCAACGGAGTCGACACCACCACAGTGACTGTTGCACAAACAAACACGTCTACGGAATTGCTCCCTGAAGGGACGCTTGAAAATATGTGCAGAGGTTCCGTCAGATGCACTAACAAACAATGGTTCCGAGACCAGTGCATGGAGGCATACTACAAATTAGAGCATACAGTTTATTCTGCAGACGGGCAGTATGTTGATCCCTTTTAAGCTCACTTGTGGCTGGCTTTAATTCAGTGTCAAGCTAACGTGCAACAACTTAGGAGTACGGGCGGCGTGTGTGCCGGTAATTGCGGCATGTTTATAGAAGGAAAGGGCTGCGCTGCCACCTCGCAAGAATTCGATCAGGCTTATGAATCAATCCGGACTACCAACAACTGTTTGGCATGCGGTGTTTATTATAAGCCGCGCACTAGTAGTACGTGTAGCACCCCATTGCTTGTGTCGCTTACTAATGATATGTTTTATCAGGGAGATGCGTTATCAAGTTTGATTATGTATCCAGGTGCTAGACAGCAGGAGAGACTCATAACCCAAGGGAGACATCGAAATATCTTAAAGCCGAAACTGGAGTTCTCTGGAAAACCATCACTGTCGCTTTCGTATCATCAAAACAAGTTTAAAGTGGGAGTAGCACAGTTTGAATACAATCGGTTATTACTCCTGGCTCATTTCCCAAGTTTGTGTTGCGTACAGCTCTTGATGGGCGATCAAATGTGCCGTTATATAAAATACAGCTCGGGGATGTATATTCAAATAGCCAGAAAATAGAATGGCTTCGAATAGCTGGCCCTGTAATATTTTCACTCTATCATACCGAGTATTCAATCCATTTCTTTGTGATCCTGAAACGGCCATAATTCTTCAAACTCCCTCCTCTCTTTTTCTGAGTCAGCAGCTTCCGCCATCTCGCTCTTCAACGACGCATTTCGTTCTCTAAATAAACAACACGCTAGCGGCCACTAGTAGCGGGTGGTTCCGCCGATCATCGCCTGTGTGCTTGCGTGTGTTGGTTGTCCTTGGGTCGTTGTGGTTGACGATCGACAAGCGATGGCAGGCAGAGGTACGCTTTGGCCAACTCTCCAGTGTTGACACACCGTCGCTTCTCTTTTCAACTATGTTCGTGTCCGTAAAGCTCAAACTCTTAGAGAACTTAGAGTATTATATTTTTTCTTTAAAACAGACGGAGCCCGCTACAGCGACTACAAGCATACTCATTTGCACGTTAATAATGTTTAAGGAGGGGACACATAGGCGTGCTCTCTCACACAAATCATGGCACGCATGAAGCTATTTAGACATTGGATTAGTAATTAGTATGGCTGGTCGTGCCTGCCGTAGGTTTTTGCCTCAGGTCAAATGGCAGGTCCAGCCCATAATAGGCTCGTAATGCGGCGCTAATTCAAGGCGCCGGCCAATGCTGCTCGTATGATGGAAGTGTGGCCAACGATAAACCGTATGATTATATCTATAAGCTTCAACTGTGTATGCACTTCTTGCACCAAATATTAATTGGCATTGTCCCATACAACCTTTCACATACAACAGCCCAGCTCCTCGACCTACTCTCTCAAAGCCCACTTACCCGTCATTACAATGGTCCATAAAATGAAAGTCTATGTCCACGGCAGCTGCCGCAATGCCGACGGGCAATACCCAGTTGCCGTCTCCACCGCGGTCTTTACACACGAGTCTGGCACCCACAAAGCCTGGACGCGAATCGTCCCAGCGGAACCTACACCTACCCGCCAGCGTGCAGACATCTTGGCTATTGTTCTTGCACTCGAGAAGGCTATTGCAGATGATGATCGCCTCTACATCAAGCCGACGGTGGATATAAACATCTACTCTGGATCGCAGTACGCCGTCAAGAGTCTCACGGATTGGGCGGACAGGTGGATTTACAACGGTTGGATTGGAACTGATGGGCGCGAGGTGGATAACAAAGATCTCATCATGCGGGCGCTGGAGGTGGAGGAGATGCTGATGGATGGGGGAAGCGTGAGGTATACGTGCCTCCCAAAGGAGGAGAAAACAGAAGCAAATACATATTGCGAGCATGCTCTGAACCTGTGGATGGGAGGGTTTCCGGTGGGGTGGGAATGGGAATGGCCAAGGAACGCCAGGCAGATGTAGAGAATCCATGGCAGTCTGTGCTTCGATGGGCGACGGGCCGGTGTTTTTTGTTGAAACATTCTTTTGGAGGTAATGTTCTCTTCTATTCTTGTTTTTCTAT
Source organism: Pseudogymnoascus sp. VKM F-3808 (assembly GCA_000750675.1). Taxonomy (NCBI): domain Eukaryota; kingdom Fungi; phylum Ascomycota; class Leotiomycetes; order Thelebolales; family Thelebolaceae; genus Pseudogymnoascus; species Pseudogymnoascus sp. VKM F-3808. Next base: position 8,346 of record JPJR01001118.1, on the reverse strand, counting down.
TGACAAAGTAAAGGGTGTGGTTACTGATATGATGAATGACTAGGCAGGAGGAAGTTTGGGTCAATGGCAGGGAGTTGAAGGTAATCTTTATCCATTCAGTATGAGAATTTCAGATCCGACAGCGAAGCTCCAAATGAAAATTGTTCTTTTGGCGTTTTATTCCATATTTGTGCATTCTGTCCAGATCTATGTACGGGTAGGTAAACCACGCATCCGCGGATTCAGCCGCCTATAACCACGTCGCAAGTCTATCCACTGCCCGCAATCCCAGACGCGCATCGAGCGTGCGGTGTCATGCAATCGCTCGCGGTGCCGTAGTCGCAGCATGATCCCCCAGAACCACACTGGTACACGTGATGAACATTCAATTTAGCTGTGATGACTGCGCCGTTGCCAACAGGTGGGCGTAGGCAGCTACCACAGTAGATGCCTGGGATAGTGCCTGATGCGCACTTGCATCCGTTGGCAACACAGGCGCGCCCGACGAGCTCGGCGGGGACAGCAATGTCACGCTCTGCTGCTGGCTCGACGGCGACAGCGGCGGCGAGAGAAGCCGTGGCCAAGATGAGAAGAGCGCGGAACTGCATATTTATCCGTGGGGTTGAGGAAAGTGGCAAGTTCTGGATTCATATTAGTTTCCACGGTCTCCTAAGTGCTTGTCTAATCCACTTACAATGCTTTCAAATCAATCTTTTTGCTGGAGTGGAAAAGTTAGACTGGGGATTCAAGTCTGGCAGACCAGACAGATCCATCTCATATTAATATACTCCAGAAAAGACGACCATTCTCCGCCATTATCCTGAACAAACCGGTCTCGCGACAACTCGGCGGCCGTCTTACTGTCAATTATTCTCCCGGTCAGAGAGTACAGTAACTCAAAGTCCGTCTGACTACCACTTACTTTCGGTCCGAGGAAGGCGGTAAACAAGATTCTGCCAAGGAGGGGTGCCTGTGGCGGACTGATTGTTTCAGCAAGGGAGCCCGCCACACTCTAAATGGATGACAGCCAAGTCAACCGAGAATGCGGGGAAGCATCTAATCCATAAACGGGCACTTTTTTCGATAGGCGCTGTTCATAAGTCCTGACCGGGTAATTTATGTCGTGGTTGCAGTCTTACGCCCCTGACCCTGAACTTTTAGAAAGCTTACCGCTCGTAATGGAACGGAACTTCAACGCTGAACCAACCAGGCAACAGAGCACGCGACACAGGTCACCGAGTCACTCGGTAAGCATGACTATAATATTTCAGCATGGTTACTATTTGACTGTTGCTGGAGCTAACAGTTCATCCTTCATGAAGATATCAAAACCAACAACATTTTGTAGACTATGAAGAGAAGCCCAATGGCGCCATCGAGGAACAATGCGTCCAGGTCGGCGATCTTGAGATGGGGTCTGTGATCCCCACCTGGCTTAAACTCCCGTGGAGCCAGACTAGGCAATCCAAGGTGGCACAGCCCTCTGCAGCTCCCATCAACCTCCCCTCCGACATGTTTTCTTTCGGACTTGTTGTGAGTCTACGCATCCTACTATGGAAATGGAAGACCTGAATAACCTTATTACAGTGAATGTACACTATGTTGCGCAAGATTATTTTCCGCATCAACCGCGAAATGCTGAGTCCACCGGACGAGGAAAAAATTGTCGTCAAGCGCATGCTCTCTCACTTTGGAGACGGTCCTGGATTGGTCGGCCTCGTGGAGCATCTCGACGACTCGGCAGCCGCGTGGCGCGATGTCGTTTTGGATGTTGTCCCAGAATTCACGACTAGTAATCCTGGGAAGCCTTTTTCGATGTGGGAGGACGTCGATGAAGGATTTCGAGACGTTGTCACAAAAATGACGAGTCTGGATCCGGCAAGAATCAGTGCAAAGGAGTCTCTCCGGCACCCTTGGTTCCGGGATGTATAATGCGGGGCCAGCATCATGTCGTCACTGACAATGGAGACAAGAAAAACATATCCCTGGATGGATTTCCCCTGGATGACGCATGGTATGCCTCAAAATAACATTAGTGGAAGAAGGGCCGTCCCTTGGGCGGGCCATCTGCCATGGCAGATCAAAGCACGAGGATAAAAATGCGGAAACGTGCACGCCGGGTAAATACTCGTCTCCTTATCACCGGGAGGGAAGACGCAGTGTACAATGAAAATATGCCGGAAAGGGGAATTCCAGATATGGCAAGTAGGGCTTACGGTGTTCGTCTCCTTGTCACCTGGGTTAAATGTGCTTATCCGATATTTGTTTCCAGAAAAGGGAATTCATGTCATCGCAGCTACGGCTTACAATGCCAAATATGGAGTTTTGAGAAACCGGTTTATATGAATATTCCTCCAAATCGAGTCTATCTCACTCTATGTACAGCGAATAAAAGCCGTTCGTCCGAACTCTCTTTATCGGAGCCAACCGCCGTATCGCCCCGCCGTGGTTCCGTGACCAACTTTTGTTAAATTCAAACGCGTGGCCCGCTCGTGCCGAATTCCCCATTCGGGAGAATCTACACGGAATTGGAGCATGCAGTGAGCATCTATCTCCTTATCTGTCGCTTGATTGACGATCTTCCAGACGCCAGATAGGAGCTGCTAACTTGGGTGGGCTAGTGTGGTAGTGTATTTCCCCGCATAATGGCTCTGCTTCCCCGCAATATGAGAAGCTATCGTTAGACTCATTTGTCTATCATTTTTGAGAGATGCTAACCAATGTAACATTACATTATGGATCTTTAGTTATCTTAACTGCGGTAACCGGCGAGATGTTGATCCACATGCGCGGCTCGGCACTTTAAGCAGCTGTTTAATACACAGGCACAGCCCAACTGAATTTTCGTAATTTGGCAGAGATGCATCTTGCTTGCCTAATTAGGCAATTTATGGTCCTCATTGCAACTTACAATACTACTCAATTAACTCTATGCGCCACTATCAGTGGATCGCATTACATCAAACCGCTTTACCGGCAGTCCCTACTCTGGATTTTGCGGGGTAAGTGGATGGCTCAAGAGAGTATATATGTTTGGGACCCAGATGACCCAAATGCCTTTCCCCGTAAGTTGCGCACACATCGTCATTATTTTCTCCTCTCCACAGCTTTATCCACAGATTCCTACCTTCCTTGCCTTATTCCTCACGCAAGAACCCCTTCCAAAATGCTTTACGCGTCACAAAGCACGCTGCAGTGCGCTATCAGCGTCCTCAGCTTGTGTGCATTGCCCAGCATCCTCTCACCCGTCCAAGCTGCACCAGCCTCTTCCGCACTCCACCCAAGGGAGTTCTCCCAGGAGCAAGTCCTAGCCACAAATGGAGTCGGGCCATTCCCATACTACCGCATCGTAGCCCTCGCAAGCCTAGGTAACGGCGTTGTCCTCGCCTCCTACGACGGACGACCCGATGGCGGCGATTCGCCATCGCCCAATTCCATTCTCCAGCGCCGCAGCACCGATAGCGGTGCGACCTGGGGTGCACCAACTTATATCGCGAAAGGCCAGCCTGGAGCAACAGGCGTGCAACAGTACGGCTTCAGCGACCCGAGCTACGTCGTTGACAAGGATACGGGGAAGGTGTTCAACTTCCACGTCTTCTCCAAGAACACGGGGTTTGCGGCCAGTGTGATTGGAAACGATGATGCGAATTTGAATGTGATGAGCGCGGAGGTATCAGTTTCCACTGATGGGGGTGTGAGTTGGTCTACGGACCCCACGAATCAACCCAACTTGCCACCTGCTGCTTCGAGTCTTATTACCAAGGTGGTTAAACCTGTTGGCCAAACGGTCAATGGAGTGGCAAATGTTGGCGGAGTGATTGGTGAGTTTGCATCATCAGGGGAAGGTATCCAGCTCCGCTACGGTGCCCACGCCGGACGCCTCATCCAGCAATATGCCGGGCGGGTCATCCAGCCCAGTGGCAACGTTATAATCCAAGCCTATAGCGTTTACAGTGATGATGGCGGCAGCACATGGAAGATGGGAAATCCTGTCGGAGTCGGTATGGATGAGAACAAAGTCGTCGAACTGTCCAACGGCAACGTGATGCTGAACTCCCGACCAAGCGACTCCAGCGGATACCGCAAGGTTTCCATATCGACTGATGGCGGCGTGACATACTCTGTTCCAACGAGCGAAACGCAGTTACCCGACCCAGCGAACAATGGCGCTATTACGAGGATGTACCCCGATGCCGCGGAGGGTTCGGCAAATGCAAAGATCTTACTCTTCACCAATGCGAATAGCCAGACAAGCAGGATTAATGGAACAGTCCGGTATTCGTGCGATGATGGGAAGACATGGTCGGGTGGCCGCCCGTTCCACTCTGGTGCGATGAGCTATTCGACCATCACTGCGCTTAGTGATGGTATGTTTGGGATTTTTTATGAGGGAACGGGTAATGCGCTCACTTTTGCGAAGGTTGATAAGGCGTATTTAGGTGTTTCGTGTTAAATGGGTATCTTCAAAGCGAGGCTAAGTAAAGGAGGGCAAGGGGCGTGAAGGATGGCGATGAATATTGACAACCACCATCATGCGCCTTGAAATTATTGCCTCTGAAGTTTTGAGATTGCAAATGCTTGAACCTGTAAATGTTTTCTAGGCAGCATAGCAAGTATTTTCAGATAAGGGTACAAAGAAATACATTTTGCATCACGTCCAGCCTCCGTTTCTCAGTCCCGCTCTTCAAATCTACCCAATCCATTCTCGTTTCGTGTGATTCCAAGGATCGCGTTTAGCTCGTCGACAACCTGCCAATCCATTACTTCTCGGTTTTCCTGTTGTATGAAGTCAGTAAACATTACATTCGGGGATGTAAGAGGACGTGCATCTAGGTCTTCATCCGTCTCTGGCTGTCCGATGTCTCCAAATGGCCCTAGAAATTCCCTCCCAAGAAGGCCCAGTCTTAACTTTCGGATTTCGTATGTCCTCACAATTCTCTTAATAAGCCATAATGCGGCCTATGTATTGTTAGAATCAGTTATAAAACAATGTCTGTACGACGTATATATACATACTCCGGGTCTAATAATCTCAAACCACTCGCAGTTATAGGCGTAAACATCTTCATCCGCATATTCGATCATGGTTGGATATGCCGCTATCTAGTTAGTACAGAAGTAGAAGGCGTTTGGGTCAGGAAAGCTAACTTTCAAACCTGGTCTTTTGTTTCCCGAAAGTGCCTAGGACAATACGCAAAATGTACTGGTACGTCGCCCACATCGAATGGCGCTAAAACATGTCAGAGTCGGCATATTTAGAGTATAATGAATGGAATTCTAACGTCAACTTCCGACCATCCAAAGAAGGAATGGATCTCAGTCGGGCGCCCCCTGCTGCGAGGGTTGCGACCGGTGCGAATAAGTTCATAGCCGTACCTCCGCATGCAAGGAGAAACGACAATGTAGGAAAGTAGTATTGCCTCCCTTGGAATTGGGAAGGCGATTTCGTCATCCATTATCGCGGAAGTTCTGGTGGGTTGTTGGATTGAAAATGTGAAGTTCGCAAGCGGGTTGGTTGTGCTGCAAAGTGAGAACGTTGAAAAAAGTCAAGCAACAACCCGAACAACAAGGTGCGCCAAACAGCAAGTGAATTTCTTATCGCTATCGTACAAATAACGATACAGCTGCTAACAAAGACTCCCCTACCTCAAGCACGCCCATATAAATATACTATGCCGTTGACTATGATACAGTCGACCACTGTTCCGGTTTCTACCCCGGATCTTCACCATAGTACGGGGTATGAACCGATCAACCTATCCGAGCCACTTTGTTACTCGGCCGGATATATATGCCGCCGTAGGCTACCCGAAAAGAAAGCGGGAGGGACGTCGATCTGTACACGCCTCGAATGGGCGAGATGTTTCTGTCATCCTTCCTTCCTCCTGCGGCTCCCATACACATACGACAAGGCTCACATCACCAACAGCAAATAATACACCGAAAACATCATTTCAAATCATAGAATAAGATAGTTTTTGCTTTGCAGTGTTCAATACATTACAAGACACACATATATCATCCTCTCTCCCATCCACGAATGAACGGGAGTCCAAACCACACACAACCCCCCAACCACTCATCTCAACGCAGCCACGTCAGACCCACACCCAACCCATCACTCATAATATCATATCCCTCCCTCCCTCCAAACATCCATCCCAAGGCTCCATCCAAACCGCTCAAAAATAAAATAAAAACGCTCACAAGGTATCTAAAAAAATTCCCCCAAACCCAAGTTGCTCCTCAAACCAACCCCGCCATCCATCCACCCCCTAATAAAAGCCCTAATTAAATGACAACAATGTCATAGCCATCCAGTGGCCCTCTTTCCCTCACACAGCCTGCGTGATCTTCTTCCACCAACTCCCCCCGCTCACCTCCCTCGGCCTCTCGCGCTCGCTCCTTCCCCCACGAGGATCAGGATACCTGCGCTCATCCCCCGCGCTACTCGGCTGACTGCGCCCTTTCTCGCGCTCCGCGCGCTCAGCACGCCTACTCTCGCGGCGTCGACGCTTCGCCTCCGCTTCCTCGGGGGTGAGGTCATCGTACCTGCCCGAGCGACGCGTCTTCTTGCGCTCCACCTCGTCGGAGATGGGATCGTCGACCTTGGCGTCGTGGTCGGGCTCTTCGTCCTCTGGTGGCGGCGGCGCGTCGCTGTGCTCTTTTACCCAGCTGTCGGTACCGAAGTGCGGCCACCCGGGCTTCTTCTCCTTGCGTCGCGAGCTCTTGTGTGGGCGACGCTCATCGTCGGTCGCGTGGCGGGACTTGTCCCCGCTGCGCTCAAAGTAGCTATCCGGTGGCTCAGTCGCGCGACGGCTCAGCTTCGGCGTGCCATTCTCCTTCGCGGCGCGCCGTTCAGCGTGCCGGCGTCGACGCTCCTCGTCATCGTCGGGAGCGCCATCCATAGTCGACCTGCGGCGCTCCGATCGCTTCGTGCGAGGCGCATCAGTGTCGTTGTTGTATCGCTCAGACGCGGCGCGCTCTTCCCTACGAAGGCGGTGGCGTTCAGCGCGCTCGCCATCCCTCTCCTCTGCGGCCCTCTGCTCGCGTCGCGCCGCGCGTCGAGCCTCGCGCTCTTCCTGCCTGCGTGCTTCGTCCGCTTCGTCAGCCTTGCGGCGGCGCTCACGGCGCTCGTCGTCTTTGGCTCGGCGAGCTTCTTCAGCGGCGCGCTCTTGGGCTTCGCGCTCTGCGCGCCTGGCCCGTCGTGCAGCTCTGCGCGCTTCATGATCTTCTTCGGATGCGCCTCCGCTCATCACGGGGTTATCTGCGCTGATGACGTCGGCATCGTCAGTCGACCTCGTCTTATGGCTATCACGTCGTCGCGACTCGCCACCGCCCTCGTCCGGTCTGACCGAGCTCCTTCGTCTGCTTTCTGGCTTGGCGCTCGTCGACTTCCCCAGGAACCCGCCAAACATGCCGCCGAAGCCGGATTTCCTTGCCGACGATTCAGATCGCTTGAGTCCTCTGCTGCGGCCCTCACGGTCGTCGGCTGGTCCATTCGCATCCACCATGACTATGTCATCATCAACAGCCTGCTTATGGGATCGGTCAGTCATGGATCTTCTCTTGTTCTTGGGCCTAATAGGTAGGTCATCGCTTCCGGGAGCCATCGGAACGAAAGGCGGCGGTGGAGGAGCGACATCCTCTTCGGGTTGTCTAGGTACCTTTGATTTTCTCTTGCGACCGCCGGATTCGTCGCTGGCTTTGTCGACCATTACGATGTCTTCGTCATCTACTTCTTTATCATAGTTAGCACTGGCGCAAAGCGATTCGTCGCGTTGATACGTACCTCGTGACTTGCTCTTACGGTCGGACTTGCTCCTGGAGTTCCCTGGTGTAACCCCAAGCATCCTTGCTGCCTTGGCTGACATCTCCGGAGGAGGCGACATCATCCCATTATCCACCGACTGGCGTCGCGAACTCATGCGCGCGCTACTGCTCGACCTCTTCTCGCGCGTAGACATCGATCTCGAGATAGGCGGGGTAGACGCGAACATGCTCGACAGGCCCTTCGACTTGGGCTTAGGCGTCTTCAAAGACTTCTCCTTGTCGGAGGACTTCTCTGTTCCAGAGCCTCTGTCCTCCTTCTCAGCCTTTCTTGACTTGGACGCCTTCGCCTCTGACGATCGCTTCTTCTTCTCGGCAGGCGGTGAATCCTCCGGCTTAGCTTCCTTCGATGACTTGCTCGACTTCTTCTCGTCCTTCTTAGTCGCAGCACCCCACGTACCCCAGGATGCGCCGCCGTCGCGCACAACCTTTGCGCGCTCCTTCTTCGCGGACTTGGCCTCCTTCGGCTCGGGCGGCGGAGTAGGCTCCTGCGCAGGCGGTGGTGGGGGTGGTGGTGGAGGAGGAACGACCTCTACA
>JPJR01001117.1:0-22330 GCA_000750675.1 Pseudogymnoascus sp. VKM F-3808 | reverse complement strand
ATGGTATTGCTGCCCCGCGGCTGAGTCACCAGCGATATGCAACTGCTAACTGCGCCTTCGCTGGATCGAGGAGGGGAGAGGAGGCAGGTAGGAAAGAGAAGCAGGAGCGTAGAAGCAGGTAGCTGCACACGTCATGCAGCCACCTGCTTGTATCACGATCCCATTCGCTTACTTCCTCCCTCACCAAGCCACCGGGGAATTATATATATCAAGGGGAAAGAGAGCAACATACAAGAACCATCCCTACTCCTGGCCATCAAGATATACGACCCGGTACCCAGCAGCGTAATAGCCACAAACGGCCAGATCTTAAACGGGCTCTGCCCCGGCTTGGGGTTCGGTCCCGACTCGCCGGACGCAAAGCGGCGAGCTGCACCCTGAGCGCGGAAGAGAGGGCGAGCTGGTGCTGAGAGGGCGGCGCGGGCGCCGAGGCGCGAGGTGAAGAGGCGGCACATAGGGCGGGACATGGTGAGTGAGGAGAGGTGGAGGTAGGGACTGTGGGAGTTGTGTAGGTGTTTGGGGAGGTGAGGTGGATGGTAGGGAGGTGTTTATTTGGGGATTGAGAAATTTGGTGACATGGGTACCAAGCTTGGAGGGTGCGGTTGCGGGATTTTCCGCAACCGGCGGTGGTATGCATGGACTGCGAGGTGCCTGGTGGAAGGACCCCTGGATGGCGTGTAATGACTTGAAATAGCAACATATCTAAGACTTTTTAAGATGCGTGCTAATGTGCTTATTTCGATCTTTAAATGTCCATTTATTCATCAATCCCCTATAACTAATTTACACCCCCCTCGTCATTCATCATCACAATCCCTTCAATCGTAGAAAAAACCTCAAAACCGCAAATCCCACCCAATTCCACTCCTTCAAACTCTTCCACAAACTAAACTCGCAAATTCCCATAACTGAAGCAAAAATATTCAAAACCAAAAGAGCAAAAAGACGGGCAAAAAAAAAAAAAAGCAACTGGCACAACAGGGTATAAGCTCATAAAAGGTAAAAAAATCCGCCCAACCATGCGGCGCGTGCGCACGCGCGCGGTACTGGCGACGGAGGTAGTGTGGGGGGCCAGATTAATGTACATGTGTGTGTGTCCGACATTCGTTTATAGACGTTCCGCTATTATTAAAGAATTATAATGCGTGTGTTTTTCGATCTCGTGTGTTGGTCATTAGAAGGGCGGGCGGGGTCCAGCTTGGCCGCGGAGCCAGTCCGTGAGGCCATAGCCAGCTAGCTGATGACGATTTTTTGGGTGTCGTGGATTAATCGAAGAAGGATTCTTCGTCTACCAGGCCTTGAGGAGGACACTGTTAGTGGGTGTGTTCGTAGAGACGGAGAGTGGGTCGGTCGGTGGGCTACTCACGGTTGTTTCGAAGTCTATCCTGGTTCTGGTTTGGCTTCTTCTGGCCCATGTTCATGCCGAGCAGTGAGCTCTCTCTCCGCTTCTGCTTGGAGGATTGGCCGTTTGGATTGAGGTTGGTCTCGTTGCCGTATTGCCTGTTATAGGCCGCATTCCCATTGCTATACTGGTCATATGATGGCCCCGCGACAGTTTGCCCCGACGACCCATATTCAGGCCCTCCGAGCGTAGGTTGAGTGTACTGGCTTTCGTATGACGGCTGCAGAGGAGTGAATCCCGTGTCGTAGGCGATCTTGTTCGGCTGAGCAGGCAGAGGGAAGGATGGAGGCGGGCCGCGGGGGAACGCCGCCTGGTTATAGGATGGAGTTGGAAGGTCCTGGAAGTGTTGCTTTCTCGGAGAGCGTATGTCTTCTGGGGTCAATTGCGGCGCCGTTACAGTGACCTCAACTGGTCTGTGGTCGAATTGCTGCGGCTCGGACTCGAAGATACCGTCGTATTTCTGGAGGAAAAGAGCCAAGACAGGAGCTGGGATATTCAGAGTAGGAGAGAAGACAATTCCCACGTTGCGTACCGTCATCTTGTTGACATCAGAGTGGTTGATGATGTTGATGAGGAAGGCGGACAGATAACGCAGAAGTGTATTATTGACCTTGGGGAGTCTGTGAACGAGTCCATTCAAAGCCGCCACCTTGTCGTCAACATCGTGTATCTCCGTGACAGAGAGGAAGTCAAGATGGAGTTCTCTCGTGAGTATCGTTGTTGGCAGCTCGCGGAGGTACAGTTTCAACAAAGATGCTACAGCATGAATATCATAGTACTGCTCATCCGTGATCAAGTTGACATCGCCCTCGACATTGAAGCGTTCGCGAAGGGCCTTAATCACAACATTCGACCCACTCAGCCTGAAGATACCCTCTTCTGAAGATGCGTTCTTGTTATCAAGGTACTCGACGCAGCGGTAGACAACAGCCGGAAGCTCAATATTCACATCGGCGGGGTGGCTGTATTTAACAGCTTCTGCCAATGGTGCTCCGAACACCGCGCGGATAGGGCCATGCTGTTCGTAAGATAACTGCGACAGGTTGGACGTCTCGATGTGGTCTTGTGACTCTGACGAAGGCCTCGGCTTGCTACCAAATCCGAAGAAACTACGCTTCTTTTGAGTCTTCTTGTCATCGATGGGCGCAAGAGTTGTCTGCTTGTTGCCCCAGTGGCTTGCATCTTGAATGACAGTGAGATTCTTAGGGGCTGAGATTGACACATTCGACTGAGGAGGAGGCATCAACCCAGAGAATTCCTTCTCATTGCCCTGTCCAGGCGGCGATGGAGTATCATTGTTCTTGTACCTCGGGTCATCCTTTTCATCATACGCTGGTGGCGGTGTTTCGTTGGTTTTGCGTCTCGGATGCACGCCACGAGGAACCTGACCAGCAACAGTGGCTTCATAAGGCATAGCGCGAAGAAGTTCGTCATCTGCTTCAGCTATAGTTTGCCCCTTTCCTTGAGCATGCAACTTCTTCTTAGTAGTAGTAGTTGAGCCGGTAGTGTGGTTGGATGTGCCAGAGTCATTGCGAGCATGGTGAGCATTTTCGGGCCCCTCATCTTCGGAATCCTGATACTCGACATATTGCACTAGGGCCTCTACCCACTGATCCCGCTCCTGGTCACTTTCCGCGCAGAGGACATGTCTGACTAGGCTGGTCGAATCCTTTCGCTTCGGTTCCAGAATTAGGAAAGCATGTCGATACTGATTATCGGCATCGTCCGCTTGGCTGTCTTGCTGATGCTGTTGTTGCTTGCCAATTTTGGAGCTCTGCAGCTTGATCGCGCCGAGATGGGCGCCACCCGGAGCCTCGTAATACTTAAGAACAGGCCCATCCAAGACGAAGAATCGGGCTTTCCATCCACCGAAATTCTTGCCTCTCTTCGTGAGATACCCATTTTTAACGGGCCTTCCGCCTGGGCCCAGTTTCGTTGGGCTCTCGCTTTTGGCGTCAGTATGGGCTAGTGAGTCCGTTGAATTCGGTTCCAGGGTGTTAGTTGACAGGTACTGGCAAATATGCAGCGCCCGCGCCGTGTCCATGGGTGTATTCAGAATATCATCCACATACTTGTCGAGGGCAGTCCTTCGCGCATCAATCTTAGCGGGTGCGTGCCCGTTGAACAAAGACTTCTCGGGAAGTCTAACGTTTGCGAAGGCATTTGATTTCTTGAGCTCCTGGTCAAGTTGGAGTAGAGATGACGAGTCTTTCTCCACTCTCCACAGCTCTTGGCCGTTAGATCTGCCGAACACAGCAAGGGTGAAAACTGGATCTTCTGCCTCCTTGCTTGGAAACATCATACTAACCCGAGATGGCTTCAGTCGAGAAGAGGCGACTCGTACATCAATGGATGGAAGTGCATTAGGTGGCAAGAGCAGATCTGGGTATTCATCCGTGACAAACCCTCGGAAAATATCAGTTGAGTCCGAGGATTCCGAGACGCTATTGAATCGAGTCTCATTCATCGGTGGGTCCTGCTCTTCCACAGCGAGTTTTGTGATTTGCAAGGGCCTTGGTGACACCAGTTCCATCTGGCCAAACTTTGATAACATGCCCGGCGAAGCCATCGACATCGGCGTGTTTGGTGGAAGGGGGATTGGTTGCCTGGGTGCTCGAGGGGAAAGGGGCATAGATGGGAAGGCTCCTCGTGGTGATAACGGCGGCGACGCCATATTAGAAGACGACTGAGAGTCTCCATCACGTGGGTTTCGTGGCAGAGCCATTTGCACGCCTCCCATCGGCCTTGGGCTTGAAGGAAGCCCTGGGCTCATTGGCGGCGGAGAGATAAAAGTTCGAGTTATGGCTTCCGGTTGTGTTTCGGCACTGCCCGATGAGTTCAAGATACCTGCTAGAGAGCCTGCATTGGAGTCCGGTGGAGACAAGTGCCTTTCACGCATATCTGGCGGGCTGATCTGTACGGCCTGTCGAATAGGTGGCAGAGGATCCTGAGGTGGCTCCTTGTTCGTAGATGTAGAAGGCCTCGATTTGCTCTTCTTGGACAGGCTTCTCGCTTCGGCGTCTTTCATAGCAGCTATTTCCCTCTCTCTATCGTCATCCTCTCTCGTCTTCCGGCGTCCCCTCTCATTGAAAATTGGGATTTCGTCAACCTCAAGCAAGTCGTCGTAGTCAGAATCAAGCTCATCCCCCGAATCTGCCTGGTGCAGATGCGAGCTGGTATTTGGTTGCTTTCCAAGATTCAGCGGCGCTGGCGGAGGTTTCCGTGGAGGTGGCATGTTTGCCCGCCCTTGATCTTTCGCTGGAGAGGCGCTCACTACATTGACTGTTGGCGCCTGCATTGAACTAGGTCCGGCCTTGGTGTCTGCTTTGGGCGGTGGCCTGGCTGGAAGGCTTCTTGAAGGTGGCACGGAAGCGTTATATGGCATCTCGCGACCCATCTCAGGGCTGTTGCGTTGTTGCTGTCCGGACCCGAAGCCTTGGGGTTGTGCATCGGCATTGTAATTGTTCAGGGCATGTGACGAAGGATCTGGCATCTTGTGCTCGGCATCTACCATGTTGGGTAGACTCGGGGTTTGTGTGCTGGGCAGGTTTGCTGGTGGTGTAACGGGGTACGGCGCCAAAGCAACGTCAATTGGCGAATGCTCTGGCTCATCGTGACCCTCGTGAGATTCCCTCAGCCCCGCAGATACCAACGCTCCTACATTGCCGCCCTTCGGCCCTTCCGGGCTTCGTGGACTCGGAGAAGACTTGCCGGCAGAACTCTCGGCGACAGAACCCTTGCTGGGCTCACCTGCTGTGATTGCCTGTATGCTCTCCTTCATCTTCTTGCGATAGCGCTCCTTATCCTTCAGTGCACGCTCAAGATCTTTGTTCAAGCCCAATATCATCGCCCTTTGCTTGTCAACCAGCCGCCATAACTGTGTGTTTTGCGCCGTCTGCGACTGCTTCTCCTTGAGGAGATACTGAATAACTGCCTCCGGAGAGCCAGCCGTTTGTATTAAGTTCGCAATATCCGGAGACTCTCCGCGGGCTTGCCCATCTTGCGACGTCTTGTGTGAATGCATGGAGGAGATCGCGGAGTCGATTGAGGAGGTTCGAGGGACTCCACGCGCCATTGTCGCTCGATGCTCGGGAACGGCAGCCATATGAGGCGGTGTCGCGGTAGCTGATCGCCCACCTAGCTTCGCCGTGGAGGTTGGGTCTGAGACACTTCTCGAGGAAGCATTCGATGAAGTCGGAGCATGCACAGGTCTAGACGGACAGTTAGAGGCTGTTAACTCGGGATAAGCAGGCAAAATGGTATACCTAGGTCTTCCTCCAGAGGATGTAGGACTTGTTGGCGCGTCTTCTGAGTCGTAGAAGCTCTTTTCAGAGGCCAGTAAGTCGTCCAGACGCTCTTTGGGCGATCGAGGCTCGTCTCCCCTCCGAGGCGTATACCGCACCGTTTCTACCGTGCGCGACAGAGGCTCTTTGTCAGTTGTGGGTTCCTTTGGGTGAAGTCCACTACGACGGAGGTTCTCGATGACAGTTTGTGTTGATCTGGTTGCCAAGGCTGGAACCATACCCCCCTGCATGCTGGAAGTACTGGCCACTGATACTGTGGGAGGTATTGAATCTGCCTGCTCATATGGAGTTGAAGATGACTCTTCGGCTGAGGGTCTCGAGAAGCCAGACTTCGTAGGTGTCGTGGTCGCGTGGTTCGAAGAAGCCGCAGACGTGCTCGTCTGTAGCGGGCTCGGAGTCGTCTTGTGATGCGTCCTGTCCAAATGCGTCGTCAGTATGAGGGGGGAGTCTTCGACGACGGCCACCACGTACCTATAACCAGTATCCGATAACGACGACGGACTCCCTTGAGGATTTCCTGCTGAAGACTGAGGTATTGTGCGTCCTACTGTGGGGCTGTCCTGGACAGGAAAGTTGTAGGTATCAGAGGATCCATCTCTGAATTGCAAATGCTGCGACATCGCCCAGCGAATAGGACCTGGATTGCGCTATGCGGACCGACGAACAAGGCAAAACCACCAATGGGCCAGCGGCTCTGGCCAAAGCTCGGCGGTTTAAACCAGCGGACGAGGGATCGTGGCGGCTGATGTCGATGCGATGGGGGTTAGAGGTTTCGAGATGTTCTGGGGTAACCCTGAGAATTGTCGCACATCCAGCAGAGGCCACTGCTATTTCAGGCTGCGACAACGAGCATATAGAGACGGATAGGTGAGGGCAAGAGAAAACGGCTGTCGCAGAAGTGAGTGTATTCGGCAGTCGATGCTGAGTAGAATTAAGATGAACAAGCAATTCGTTATTAGAGCGGCCAATATGTAGGCATATACAAGCCGGTATTATGGAGGTGCCGTAATGCAGGGGTAACCCGAGTATACTGAATAGGGCCAGAAGAGGCTGGTATGCTGGTCAGGAGAGCAACAGAACAAATATGACTATTTATTACTGAATAACAGCACTCGCTACCTTTTGGCGGCAACAATGACGAGATCGTAGGACTGTAGGTATCGTGGAAGATCGTAGGGAACAATCGTAAGGAGGAAGTAATATCGTGAATCGAGGGAGGAGAGAGAAGGAATTTAGGTAGAGTTTAGAGTAAGGTCGTAAGTACATGCAGTAGTACGAATGTAGGAAGTACATGTACCTTTTTGGTTTGAAAGGGAATATTGTTATGGGGGGGTGAAGCCGCCGGTACTCCACATAAAGATTGTGGATTGTGGATGGGCCGTGGTAAAAGCAATGTACCTCACTCACTAACCCTGGGTGGCAGTTCAACCCAGGGTTGATGGTTGAGTTACAAGTAAGGCGGCGGCATCGTACAACCCATACATACATAAATGCATACATTCATACATACACATATACAACAAGCACCAACAAACCACCAACAGGAAGATGCATTCTTGCTCACGGCTTTGAGTAACACTCTTAACACTCTCTTATAAGGTTACCCTCTAACAACACACACAAACAACTCTGTTATACTCCACCTTTGGTGACCCTCAGCGGCTAGGAGTACAGAGACAACGGTTTGATTGTCACAGGACTAGACACTCACTAGACAGTATTACATACTGTACTTGTAATATTGCAGGTGTCTGTGTGTATGGTATGTGTGTGGTATGTGTGTACTCTCAGTACATAATGACAGCGAGCACGAATATACTCACTCTACTATACGGAGTACAGTGTGGTGTGCAATCAATACGGCTCTTTGAAACAAATCTTAATATATTGCTACTCCCCCTCTCTTGTTTCTTATATTGTAGGTACAGCGTACAGCATGCCGTTGGATCCGCCATTGTCGTGGCCATGCCTTGCCGCTTCTCCTGAGGGGGATGCAATGCGAAGTTGCCGTAGTGGGGGATACCGGCCAACTGCTTGTCTCTCTCTCTCTCTTTGTGTGTGTGTGTGTGCAGGGACGGTCTCTCCTCACGTGGCCGTGAAACCCATCAGTCAAGACGGTCCAGAAATTGGCAGTGGCAGTTCATGTTGGCAGTTCATGAATACCCATGAAGCCCAAAGTCGAAGTTGGCCCAGTTAAGGCGACCAATCCTCACTCTGCCGTCGTATCCCTGGGTACAGTACCGATAACAATAAACGGCTCCTTTGAGGAAAAGTAACAGGAAACGCGCCCATTGGACCGACTTGGGAAAACCTTTTCGTTGCCTTGCTCTCCTTTGCATTTCGTTGTGGTGATCATGCTCCCCGTCGTCATCTTTCGCCGCCGCCCTGGCCCACAAGAATGAGATTTGTATGACCTTACTCTCATAGCCAAGTGGTTCGTCGAGTTCTCAAGTGGTCCATCAGAGTATGGATCTCCAGTAGGTCGCTCCACCTATTGGCGCCAACACTGCGAGGGCTGCCATGATCCCCGTCACTATCCACCCAATCAAGCGACATATGGGCCTCCCCAGACCTTAGCCCAGATCGCCGAGGGTGTCGCTGGTTGACCTGAGAGCCAGTTGAACCACAATTGGGGCTGGGGAGTCTAATCTTCACACGTTAGTAGACTGTAGTAGACCTGACAGTACCATACTATAATTCCATAGTAAGACCTTCCCGTGCGTAAGACACCGCCCATCACCCGAATACCGCACCGTAAGTCCCGGCCATCATCGCTTCCACGCTTTTTTAATGTCTCACCCGTGGTCGAGAATCAAGACAGGCAGGAACCATGTGTGGTGCTAAATTCGAAAGCTGTGCTTCCAGCCGAGCCGGTGATGAGAAGCGCAGCGCACGCCCCCTTGCTTCCTGGTGCTGTGGCTTGGGCTTGGCCCCTATATTCCGCTACTAATCGCCATCTGCACATCATCGCCTCGTACCCCTTTTGCCCTTTGCCCTCTGTCACCCCGCAAATAGTAATTGGGTCGGTATTCACAGCGCGTACCGACATGAACATGAACCAGCACATGCAGAAAAAGAGATGCACTGTTGGACAGATCCGGCAGAGTGGCCAGCCCTGGGACCCAGCCCTGGTTATCGGTGGCTTGCAAGATACTCAGCTGAGAACACCACGTTTCTTTCGTTCATACCCTCATACTAAACATAGTTAATGCTGCACTGTATTAAAGGCTGAGGTAATCCGCCGATGCCGATGTGTTGTCGTAAGTGGAGATGACATGGCTGCCACACTTGTCTTGGGCCGCGCTGAGCTGAGACCGACGGGAAGTGCTTGCTTTTCCCAGCCGCGTTTCTTCAATGCGAGTACGGTACACGCGCAGGAGGCAGGGCTGCACGCCGCAGTGCGGTAAGATAAGCTGCTTTGTGCTTGAAGCGGGACGATATTCTTCGACGAGGGAGTTTCACGCAGTAGCAAATAGCCAGCCGAAGTCCCGGATACGAAACAATCTGATGATACGGGGTATCAGATCAGATCAGGCCTCATCATCCTCCCGGAAGAGCGGTGTGGTTGTGAAATGAGATTGAACGCTCATCATTTGGCCTGGAAGTCTGATAGCTAATCTCCCATTGACGCCGGGGATTGACGGTTAAATGACCACGGTGGTCGTTGAAACAAAGACAAGTGCTTAATTAACAATTAACAATTATCCATCCCCATCCACCACCATGTCGTCGCCTCTTCACACGTCCCAAGTTCGAGACTGACCGAGCTTGCTGGACATCACGAACCCATAGACCATACAGCATCGTCCGGGAGCGCGCACAGTCAGTAACACAGCTTGTCATTCATCCGAAGTCTTACCACCAGCAACCTCACCCCCCAGCTCCAGGCCCAGCCCAGACCAGTCTTGGAAGCACAAAAATAAAAAATATCCCAAATTACACGGATAGTCACTCCAACCCCCCCAGCAATCCTCATCGAACGGCGCTCCCCAAAACCCGCACAGGGCACTCATGTAAGGCACCACGCCCTCTAACCCGCTTTCACACCAGCCTGCACCGTGCACTCTGTTACATCGCGTCCAGCGGCTACGCACCTGGGCGGGACATGCAGTACGAACGTGACGGGCGGGCCGGGTGAGTGCGTGCGTGGAGACCTCTATGGAGGCTACTCCAAGACATCGATATCAAACGAGGCCACGCAACTCACTTTCTCATCGGTTCGATGCGAAAGCAGGAACTTTGATTTCCTTTCGCAAGACGTCGAAGAAAGGCAGGCGGCAAGTCAAACACGCACTGCTGCTCGTCGATGCAGGTATAAACGGTGAAGAAACCGCCGTGCCTGTTGAGCTCCCTGCCGCGGATCCCCCTGGTTCCGTTGATTATGATTTGCGTCCCCTCTATGCAATCTAGGTGGTCCGAAACAACCTCAAAATTGTCACATGACGCTCTTCCTTTCCCCTTCATCTTCATAACTCTCTATCCAACTCCTCCAAAATCATAGAATGGTGCCCATGTTACCCGGGCCGGGTCTACGTAGCACATCTACTCCCCATCAGGACCAATCCCAGAAGCCCAAAGTCGCACCCACGATCCCATCCCACACCCCACGGCCAAGCAGTACGGCAGCAAGAAGTGCACCAACCAAAACCGTAACAGCGGACAGACCAGACCGGAGCTGCACGCAATCCATCCCCATCCCGAATCCCATCCACCCCCCCGTCTCCCCTCTCTCGCCATGCTGCCCCGGCTCCTCCACATCCCTCGTCCGTGCCATGACGCCACTCTGAAACACACGCACGCACGCATGGTGCGGGGTGTCTCGCCGACCCAGGCGGGGAATGGAGCAGAGAATTATTCCATTTCACGCGCCAGAGCTCATAGTAGAACTAGAGTAAGATCTTACTCATGTCTATTTAAGGTCGCGAGACACGTGGGGGAGTTCCTTTGTTAGAGGCGTGGGGCGGAGGGGGGTTGGCTACAGCATAGTTGTAAGAGAGAGGGATAATTAGGCACGGAACGCGGTAGGATGGTTGGTATAATGCTGCTATGTTTGGTGAGTGGTGGATTGTCTGTTTTGTTTGTGGGCTATAATGATATGCGTAACCGTTCTCAGTTCCATTTTCCTTATCTCCATCCTATCTGCTATTCAGGGGGTAGAAAGCTAGCTTCTATCTATTTGCAGAATACCCACCATTAGGCCAAGCATCCTGATCACCTCGCTCCTGGCTTCAGATCACCCAGTGCAGCTACATAGTCTAAGAAGCGACGGGTACTTGTGCCTACGGCGTCCTTAACCCAGAAATCCACGTCGCTGTCTAAGAGGACTGCCAATCCGAGTTGCAAGTCCCCCAGGATATCCCCATGCATAGCTTCTGGCCCATCTATAGCGGGAATCACTGGGGCTGGTGCTAACACTGGCGCGGCATTGCGGGGCGCGAACGATAGGGGGGCTGCTAGACTTGCTGCCGATGCGTCGGTGGGTCGATGCTCAGGAGTGATGTTGTGTTTGACAGGGTCGCCAGCTTTCAGTCTAGATTCGAAGGGCGTGGGACATTCGAAGATGTGATCAACAGGTAGGCTGGTGATAGGGGTGTTTGTGCCATTCGAATAGATAGACCGCTCTCTCGGTGGTGGAATCGCAAATGGCGGGCTCACTGCCTCGGATGGGCCTGTCAAACTAGTCTTTTGTATTTGAGCATGTTGAGGTATAGTCGGAGGGACTGCGTCGGCAACTGTTAGTTGCGTTGCAGGGCCCTCGTTGAGAGATATTTGAGGAGAGTTTTCACATTTTCTGGATCGAAGTTCTGAATCTCTGAGCCATGCGAGGATCTCATTCGTCAATATATGCTGTCGGCGGATTTCGTCTCTGGTATCCACCAAGACGAAATCTTTAGTAGCAGGCTTAGCTGGAGGCTCAGCGGTCTCTGCGTTTACTATAAATTTAACAGCAACTGTAGGAGGCACGTTGCCACATCTGCTCTGGCCAAGCCTTATTGATAGCCCAGAATGTTCCTCAGTTGAGTTTGCTCTCGGTGGCTTTTTGACAGATTTTATCGGCTTTCTGGATGGCCTCGAAACTACATGAATTGACCTTCTCTGATCCTTAGACGTTACCACAGGGTGGAGACGCTTCCGGTGTGGAGAAACTTGATGAAGCGCGCAGATGGAGGATGGATGGTTGACAAGGCCATATGATCGAAACCCTTTTATAGTCAAAGGTCGATGTAGCTTTCGAGTAAAAGGCTTCCTTCGTGCGCCCCGAGGGCGGGAGCGAGGACAAATTGGCACAATTGCAGGACTTGATCCATTCCTCTTCAGCGCCATAATTTCATGGTTGCGGCTTTGTTCAGTTCGATTTCCAAAAATATCTGGCGTAGCCTCTTTCAATATGCCTGTTGTACGGAACCCATTTAACATTGCATGTGTTGTCGCTGGTGAGTGCAGTGTTCCATATTTTGGCAATTGTGAATAATAGTCCTGGCTTGACTCGGATTGTGGACGCTGGTGTTGAAGAGAAGAGCCGTTGATATCGCCTGTTGGCCATACGCCCTGCTCTAAGGCTCGTATATGTGAAATTCGATTTCTCGACGAAGACTTGTGTGCGCTATCTCTATGGCAAATTAATCTTCCAGGTCGTTTGACTGTGAGGCCCAACGCGCGGTGAGGGTCCCTAGATGTCGCCCAGCAGGGGAACCAGGCGCGGCTTCGAGCAATGTATTGCCTGCGGGCACCCTTCTGCCTTATAAATCCAGTTGGAATCGGCATTTGTGAGTGGAGTGGTGCTTTCTGTGCAATTACGCGTGCAGACGTGCAGTCGGTTCCATGGCTGGATATCGATCGAAAGCGGATCAGGCCGAAACGAACGAAGACTTTCCAGCGAGCGTTTGGCGGCAACATTGTGTAGCGCTATGTGCGATATCGATAATGCAGTCTTCAGGACTTGATCCTGTTCAGAATGGGAAGATATGCCGGCCATCGTGAATCAAGGCAGCTCCAGTCGCTCTTGCCTCCATAGCTCCCGTTGTCAACCCAATGCCCGTCGCGGACCAATCTCAGGCAGCGCGGAGGCAGAGCACATATTGCTAACCTTATCGAATGTCTTTGATGCCGGGTGAAGCGTATATCTCCAATTGTCGGTTTCCCTTCCTTAAAAGATATTCAATCGCGCTAAAATCTTTCTTGTTGAGGCCAATGTTCTTCTCGAACTCGTGTCTGCAACCTTCGGGTTAGCGCCAATTGCTACTCGAGAGACACTGGGGAGCTTTGTCATACCTAGCATACTTCTCGAAATGCATCTTTGTCTCCTTGTGAATTTTGTCAGCTAATTGAGCTCACAAGCTCACACGACCTGGCCGCCGAGGTACACATACAGCCGGCTTCTTCCTGCTTTCCCGCAGGCATTTTCTATAGAGTGCCAAGGCCTCTTTTTGTAACCCGGAGAGCCTCATTTGGTGCGATGTGTTCTTAAGGATATACGAGGTACGAATTGATTCGACGGATAGAATGTTCAGAGAGCTTTCGGACAGCTGTCGATTCAATGTTAAAGTTTCGGGATATTTCTTCATTCGTGGAAAGCTAGAGGCCGTCTCATTCCGTAGATCCGCAGCCGATGGACAGGGGTACCGATTTTGCGGGGATGTACCGTTGGAGATCTGCCGTGGGGGTAACTGCGGGACAGCCGTGGGATATATCAAACGGGAGTCGGAAATACTTAAGAGGCTGGCTCCGGTTTGTGTTTACGATGTAGGCCACAGCGAAAATGCTGGACTTCTCATGGTTTAAGCTTCGGAAGCAAGAGCACCGAAAACCGGCGATGTCATCATCCTTTACCGTACGTCAGCGGTCACCATGCATCTTTCGTTCTCACATTTAGCTGTTGGATGCTAACACTCTCCCCAGCGACTCGTCCGATTTCTGGCCACCGATGGCCGGATTTATTATGGCGATGCCATTCTACCATCGGGCGTGACAGATCTTGCTAAGACTAAACAAGCCAGAATTATTGAAGGTTCCATCTTTGGGAATTATAAGATAACCAGCAAGATAGTCGACATCAAACGACTTCTGACGCCCCTAGCGCTCGAGGATGTCCGAACAGTCCGCTGCTTGGGTCTCAACTATGAAAAGCATGCTAGGGAGTCAAATCTGCCTCTCCCGGAATATCCTGTCTTGTTTTACAAGCCGGTGACCTCCCTTACTGGCCCCTTGGACCCCATTCCGATTCATCCCCAGGCCCAAGTGGGAGAAGGCCTAGATTACGAGGGAGAGATGGTCGTTGTTATAGGGAAACCTTGCTCCGATGTCTCAGAGTCAGAGGCCTTGGACTACATTCTTGGTTATGCAGTCGGGAACGATGTTTCTCACCGCGACTGGCAGCTTAAGTACGGCGGTGGGCAATGGGGAATTGGCAAAGGTTTTGATGGATGGGGGCCTTTCGGGCCGGGGATTGTGAGCAACAAGGTCATTGGAAACCCTCAATCTCTTCGGATAAGCACGAAGGTGAATGGGAAGACCGTCCAGGACGATAGCACTGATGATATGATTTTTGGAATTGCGAAGTCGATCGCATTTCTGAGCATGGGCACGACTTTGCTTCCTGGAGACGTGATTTTCACTGGAACGTGAGTACTGCCTTTTTTATTTGATTCCTTAAATAAAATGGCCCTTGCTTACGGCAGATAGGCCATCCGGTGTTGGAATGGGAATGAGTCCTCAGTGCTGGCTGAAAGATGGTGATGTTGTTGAAGTCACTCTGGAGAACGTTGGAACCGTCTCCAATACAGTCCGGTTTGATAAACCGACGGCAAAACTCTGAGTTGCTTTTAGCTAGCTCGACGTGCATGTCATGGGAGGTTTATGGATAGAAACTCGGTATTGGATTATACCCGTACAGTAGACATATATAGCCGCCAACCTTTGGTTGACCCAATTTATGGCCGTTCCAATACTCGTTGCATCAAGTCTACAAGTAGAGTTCATCAATCATTAAATTTTTCGTTCATTCTATCCGTATCCATCAGTCAAAGGGGATCCTTCTTAGACCCTCACCGCCGCCTCTTCTCTTCATCTCTTGCGCTGCTGCCACACTACTAGGCACTTTGATTCCGCAACAATCTCCCCAGCTGTTCATCTGATGCACATGCTTCATGCCATCAACCATGACTACAACCTCTCCACCTTCGGCATCCTCGCCTTCCTCAGGTACGCCCAGATCCTCTTCTCGATTCATCTCCTCTACCGCTGGCACGAGCGATCCAAACATGAAGTGCTGCATCACAGGCAGCTTCTTCAAAACTTCAGCGACAAACATGCGCTTCATGCCATCTAGCACCTTCTCCCAAGATTTAGCGGCCGATATGTCATCCAGCATCGGCGAGTGCCATCGCAGACCCTCAACATTCTTGACGCTATTAACAAAAGCTACCTGGTTGAGGTATAAATAATCCGCGCCATACTCCTCGAGAATAATGTTTTGGTGGATGGAAAGCGGCCGGATATACGGGTGGTGGAGTAGCTGACTTGCGCCGAAGAGGAAGGGCAGGAATTGATAGTCGTCCAGGCCCCAGACTCCATGAGAACCAGCGGGCTCGAGATAATATGTAGACTGGATGTGGCGCATAAGCGTTAGGTATTTAGTAAACACCTTCAGCACCAAGTGTTGGAAGTCGTCGGGTGTGATTATGGATAGCTGGTACAGGCAGAGCAGCCAAACCATGAAGTTCAGCTCGTGGCCTGAACCGTAATCAATGCGTGTGCGGTTGCCGAAGGACTGGAGGAAGTATGTCGATACTTCTGTTATCGCTTTCTCGTCAGATATGCCCAGCTTCTTGTGCCATGCTGTGTGTTCCTTCGCCGTCAGGTCGATGAAGTCCCGGAACCCCCTGTTACCAAAGCGAGAGTCGCCTTGTTCATCAGCTGGGCTGCGTGATATCACATCTTCGACGTTGTCGAGTATGTCAAGTATGCTCTGGACGACAGGACTAGGGTCCCTCTTTGAGATGGCGGAGATTGGTTTGTCAACCACAGCCTCTGCAAGGCCGAAGACGAAGGCAACCAGGAGGTCATGGGTAGGCGACGCCAGGAATAAGTCGTGGTCCTTCTTAGACAATATACGGCGGCTAGGTTTTGTGAATTCGAATGCCGATGTGTCGGGAGGTGGAGGAAGCGGTGGCGTTTCTGGGACAGGGAGGGGGTTCGAGGGTGGCGCTTGCCGACGTTTAGACTGTAGCTTTGGGATACGGTCTCTGAGATTCGGTATACTCGCAGCCTGTGCCTGTTTTGGCGTATCGGCTTCTGTAGTGGCAGGCATCTTAACCAGTGTTAAAATGTAGGTGGGTTCGTGATGGTGTTGACAAGGAGGGCTGCTGTATTGCGGTTACACAATATATCCTGCAAGGCTGAGGAGCTGGAGCTAAGACGCGGGGTGTCCCGCAATTTTAGCGTCCTTTTCCGCAGCCGTATCAAAAAGTCGCAGAGACGAAACGATCAACTTCATCCAGCCGCATACGCCGCGCAAAATAGCACCATGTCGTCGTCTCAAGAGCCCAGCGCAATCTTGTCGCATCTACACAGTACAGATGGTTCTGCGACATTTTCACAGAACGGATATACGATCATAGGCGCTGTCAACGGTCCGATCGAAGTTCAGCGCCGCGACGAGCTTCCTGAAGAAGCTGCCATCGATGTTATCGTACGGCCAGCAGCGGGTGTAGGAACCACTCGTGAACGGCACCTAGAGTCAATTATCGAGCGGACATTGCGACAAATTGTATTGATCAGCAACTTTCCCCGGACGTTGATCCAAGTCACGCTTCAAGTAACGAGCACACCTCCCGACGAGACAGCGACTTCGAAATCGATCCAGACTTCTTCGGTAGTTCTCTCTCATTCGATCCCTTGATTACATAGTCTAACAATTCCCTCTGCAGACTCTATCTATCTTGCCCGCATTGCTCCAAACCGCGATCCTGGCCCTCCTCTCCGCCGCAATCCCACTTTCCACCTCTTTGACAGCAACCTTCCTCGCCATCTCCGAAAAGGGAAAGATTCTTCAAAACCCCAGTCTTCTCGAGACCCAAACAGCGCAGTCTATACACGTATTAGCTTTTACCTCAAATGCCGAACCGCTCGTCATCGAGAGCCAAGGCTCTTTTACGCCAGCTCAGTGGGATGAAGTCTGTATTCAGGCAGAGAAGATCTGCTGTGGCTCGATCGACCCTGACGCCATGGTTGATGAAGGCGAGGATGGTGGAATGATGCAGTTTGTCCAGACTGTTGTCGAAGAGAAGGTCGACAAGGACATGGCATGGAGAACGTGATGAGGGATCCTGAGAACCTTCGCCTCACAATAAAGTTCACGGCGAGGAACTACAACTACAGCCCTGCTCCAAGTGAAGTAATGGGCAGGCAAAAGAGCTTAAATGCTCTTAAGTCCCAAGAATGGGAAGCTGCAATCTGTCGTGGCTCACATAGCACTCTCAGCTCGGCCCTCGAGTCGTTGCGTTACGGTTGTCAATTGGAACGATTTAAGGCAAAAGTAGCCTGCAGCGAAGGAAGCTGACGTGGCAGACAATCAACAGGATACACTTGACGTGTTGTCCTGAGAAGGATGTAGCATTATGCTACCAGGGAATGCCAAGATATAACAAACCTCCATAATTGTTTTGCTCCATCAGTGCCACAGGCGCCTCATGCCACTCCCAAACCTTCGCGTTCATGCATTGCTACTTTGTTGCTGTAAATCCTGCCATCATACGATCATATCCAAAGGTAAAACAATCCTACCGTAAGAGCCTCTTTGCTCCCCCTGCCCTCCCTGGCCTTATTCGTGGGAACCAGCTGTCAATTCCAGCGCCCCACTCCCAAGCTGCAGTACAGCCGCCACCCTAACTACCGAAACAGAGGAGGCAGCTTGTATATCCCCCACGCACAAGCTGTTAGTCGCCGTTATGGGGCTCTATCAAATGTGACACTGCTGGGAGTGTTTCAGGGGTTTGTGTCGTTTCAGATCGTCTGCGTTCGGGCGACGCACCCGCAGCCTAGCGAGAGAGAAGGGACGGCATTATGCCATTATTATCAGGGTATGTGAGTGAGTTCGGGAAATATCTTTGCTGTGCAACATATATCACGAGTTATGAAGCAGTAATGAGATGAGGCAGCTGGCCCCATGAAGCTCGCCGCGCAACAAAGCCGCCGTGGAGAAGCCGATACTCTCACTCCCATGGATGGAGCTCTAACCTGCGGAATCCCAGCGCCTAGAGGCCCAGGAGGCTTGTTACAGAGAAGTGGGGAGTTTTGGGGCGAGACGAGACAGCTTCGGCCTCCAAGCCGCGGAGGAAAAGGTCGAGGCGGCGTGCCCTAACAGCACCCCCTTGGCGTATGACTTGGCGCGCGGCTTCAGCTGTTAGAGGGCAATAGCTGCATTGATACGTGTGCCGACTACCGTCTGTGACGAGAGTGAAGCACGTTGGTATCTATCCACGACGGTGTCTGCTCGGTCTCTTTGGGCTGGGTGTTGGGGTCCTATTGTGACGGCTTCTAGGGTTGGTTGTTGGGGTCCAGTTGGCAGTGACAGGTGCCATATTGGACGGCAAATATAGAGCTGGCCGCGGACATATCACAACGACTAAGCTCTGTTCCTTAACCGGCCATTCCTATAGGTGCTGTGGAGTTGTGATGGCGTCGCAGCTGTGGGATCACCTTCAAGGTTCCATGGCTGGGACGAGTTACATGGCCACCAACTGGAGCTTCTCGCCAGTACGTGCCTTCCTCCCTGGCAAAGTTATGTAGTATGAAGGATGGCACGTTCTCCATCGGCCTTTCTCATTCGTATACTACTCCGCTATTCACCGTCGTAACGCGCACGTATACTTGCAGCGGTCGAAACACTCGCGGCGCATTCGCTCGCCTGTCGAGTCGAGAGCAAGTCCCTCCGTATCCTGAGATGCTAGCCTCGTCTCAAGATCACGGGCCGCCTCCTCGCTCCCGTCGCCGCCTCGCCAGGGCTAACTTTTATTTTATTTTTTTGAAGATGCGAAGGGCTTGGGAGTATAAGAGGTGAAAGGCCTCGCTTTTGGTGTCCTATTCTCGGTTCGTCGCTGTGCTGGCCCCTGTCTCCGTCTTTATTACCTTGGACCATCATCGAATTGCGCTGGGAGCATCGAGTCTACAACTATACCATACACCATACACCATACACCTTAATTCGAATTTCTCTACATTATTTTACTGCTATTACCGCGTCTGCCGCTTCCCATAGATTTTATTTGTTCCGCCCCGAGTCCTATAGAAGCCTGCATCACGATAGATAAGACCTGAGAACAGCCTCTTTTTTTCTAACTCGAGCCGCCGACATACGCATCATCGAGGACCTTCCATCTCTAATTCGCCATCTTCACAAGCCTCAATCACGCATCTCGTCAAAATCCCGCATAAGCGTCAAGCAGGCGTCCTGCACGAACCCCGGCAGCAATCACTTGTGGCTTTTATTCCTGTCCGCATACAGCCCATATCACATCTACAGCAGTCCACAACCGTCTGAATCGATCTCCGTAGTACAGTTACGTGCGATCCTGCGCTATCAAAACGCGGTCGGACTATTGATTTGCTAGAAGCGCATCTGTAAGTCATTTTATTCGATACTTTTCCGAGCCATCGAACAGCCAAGACCTTCAACCACAGCGATCCCTCATTATTGGGTGCTTGAGGGTGCTTGAGGGATCAGAAAATGTGACCTTTGGTGTGATAATGGTCAGTGGAACGCAGAGCTAACGATCATCTCTCTCTTTCAAAGATTAGATCTGGAATTCAGCAAATCAGTGACGCGCCGTTCCCGCCCCGCAATCCCGCTCCGCTGGAAATCTTATCCCCCGCCATCTCGAATCAATAATCCCGCGAATCTCTTGTCTACGTACTGCTACTCGTTCCCCTCAGGGTCCTATCCGATCTTTTGCCATTTCAACGACTACCTCCAATCATTCTTATATTGGATTACAGACGCCCTGAGTTCTCACATTCAGCATTTTATTCTATTTTATATATTGATATTTATTCCCCTCTCGACATACATTCCCATTCGGCAATAATTTATATTCCTCCCCCAACCACGCCTTTTCGGATCCTCCGACTCCGGACGGACATATACACATAGCTCTCCACAATCTCCCCGCCAATCTTGTCATCTCAGCCCACAGGTGTGTAACCCCCGCTGTCATACTCACCAAGTTTAGAGTTTTCCTACATTTCAGGCTCAATCCGCTTTTCCGGGGCCTCGGGATTTCCATATTAACGCCGAATAGGTTCCAATGTTTGCCAACATTGACCACCCCACCCCGAATCCGGCTCCTAGCGATAAGTGCAATATCGACACAGTCGCAATGTCTGAGTCGAGTCCACAACCTTCTTCCCTTCACCCAACTCTCACTCAGTCAGACAACATTCCGCCTCACAGTAATGAATATACCCCAGCTGCAAATTTAGCCACATCCTTGCCACAACCCCAGGCGGTGAACGCTTCTGCGCCATTTACTGATTCCACCATCGTTGGTGAATCGGCGTTCCACGGGCATTCAAAGCCACTGCTGCCCTTGGACACAACAAATCACCCTCCACAGAACCACAATGAAGAACTTACGCCTCCTGCAACTGCCTTAGAAGAGAGAGCTCCACCAGTCGAGCCAACTACCAGTGACGCCGCTTTGGCGCCGTTTCTCCAACCTCCAAAATCCTTTAAGAACCACCGCAACAGCGCACTGTCCGTGGACTCCATCCCAAGGCAGACAATTATGAAAGCACTCGCCTCATCGGGTCGGAGCACAAACAACCCGGATGTCCCGATGGTATCTTCCCTGTCAGGCATGCTCGCAGCTCAGAACGCGGGGGACAGCAGGCCTGGCACATCCTCGTCACAGAAGCTCTCGGCAGCACTATCCGAGCTCGCTTCGAATACTGCGAAGTGTGGGAGTACACCGGCAACCGCCCGGTTTCCCGCATTGCAGTCGCCGTGCTTTTACCACCAGCGCTTTGACGATGCCGTGAATATCGACAGGGTTCTCGAGGAGATCAGCGGTGACGAGTACATGACACACTCCCGCCTAATGCAGACAGCCACAGGTGTACGGGAGGTCTCAAAGCAACTGCAACGGCGCCCAATCAAACGTGCTGTCCGGAATGTTATGATTGTGACGAAAGCAAGGGACAACCAGCTCGTCACCCTGACCAGAAACCTAACGGAGTGGCTCCTCAGCACACCACGTTATGGATCGGATCTTGGTGTGAACGTGTATGTTGATGCGAAGCTGCGCGATTCTAAGCGCTTTAACGGCGCAGGCTTAATCGCAGCTGAGCCCCGTTACCAACACATGCTCAAATACTGGTCACCGGATCTGTGCTGGAACCAGCCAGAGAAGTTCGATCTAGTACTGACGCTTGGCGGTGATGGAACCGTGCTCTTCACCTCGTGGCTCTTTCAGCGTATCGTACCCCCTATTCTCTCCTTCAGCCTCGGTAGCCTCGGCTTCCTGACCAACTTTGAGTTCGACCGGTACAAGTCCCACCTCAACAAGGTGATGGGCGATGAGGGTATGCGTGTCAACCTACGCATGCGCTTCACGTGCACAGTGTACCGTGACGGCGCGAATGGGCAGGAGGATATGGAGGAGGGCGAACAGTTCGAGGTACTTAACGAACTCGTCATCGACCGCGGACCATCGCCGTATGTCTCGAACCTCGAGCTGTACGGTGACAATGAGCTTCTCACTGTCGTCCAAGCCGACGGCTGTATCTTCTCCACTCCCACTGGTTAGTCCCCACCTAACCCTCACAATAGTCCTTGGAACTAACTTATATCCAGGCTCAACGGCTTACTCCCTCTCCGCTGGCGGCTCTCTTGTCCACCCCGACATCCCCGCCATCCTCCTTACCCCCATCTGCCCACACACCCTCTCCTTCCGCCCCATGGTCCTCTCCGACAGCCTCCTGCTCCGCGTATCGATCCCCAAAAACTCGCGCGCAACAGCCTATTGCTCCTTCGACGGCAAGGGCCGCGTCGAGCTCAAGCAGGGCGACCACGTCACCATCGCCGCCTCGCAGTACCCCTTCCCGACCGTGACGCGCACGGGCGCCGAGTGGTTCGACAGCGTGTCTCGTACGCTCAGGTGGAACACGCGCGGTGCGATGCAGAAGGGATGGAGTGGCGAAGAAGGGAAAGAGGATGAGGAAGATCAGGGATGGGATATCGACACCGATTCGGGATTCTATGGGAGCGAGGGGGATAGCAGCACGGCGAGCCCGTTGAGGAGACAGATGAGCTTGTTGGGGATGTGAAGAGCGTTTCGGTGGTGGTAGATTTGGGATTGGATGAGACGGTGTTAGAAATCTAGAGGGATCCTCGGGCACGCTCGTTAGGACAATATTGGGCGTTTTGGGGGGCCTGTTTATATGCCGCGAGGGTATAGCTCGCTGGCTTAGATGACTCGATATGAATTTATGTGACGGCTAGGACCGGAAACGCCGCCAGTCTCGAGAGAGGCTGGAGCGAGCTGGTCTCCGCTGTCTGTTTCTCTGATCTCATACTACTTTTCTACAATGATGATTCTTCGTACTGTGACTTTTGCTCGTTTCAATT
>JPJR01001116.1:0-23441 GCA_000750675.1 Pseudogymnoascus sp. VKM F-3808 | reverse complement strand
CGGAGAGGAGGAGCGTATTGAGGAGGGAGGATTGGGTGCGCAGGTTTGCGCCTTGGGCGTTGCGGTTACGTTCGTGTGCGAGGACAGTTAGATACGCGATACCGAGGGTGAGGGTCACGCCGCTCGTCTGGGGGGTATTGTTAGAATTTGCTGGGGAATTTCATGTAGTGGGGGTTGCGATTGGGGGACCTACGAAGCCGGTGGTGAAGCCCATGGTGCGTTGGAGTGATTGATGTGGTTAGTAGAGCTTGTATATGCGCCAAACGGACGCTGTATTTTCGCAGTAGCTTCAAGTACTATATAGTAACCTGGCGTATAATTTTGAGTTCCAATTGAGTTTTTAAATCGTGGGAAGGAAGAAGTAGGAATGAGTGACGTCGAGGATCATTAGCTTGGTAGCTACCCAGGACCTCGCCAAATTCTCCCGAGCGCCAAGAAAATCGCGGCAGTCCCTCACCTTAATCCCGACCATATCGAATTACATTTTTTGGCACACGAGCCGCATACCACGCATCCGTCCCAACGCTGCTCCCTCGCACCACTCCCCCCGCGAGGTTCTACATCACGCCCTACCGAATAATACTTGCGAGGACTTGACCTGAGGGGTCATAATAATACGCAATGGCTGGAGGACGCATGAAGTACCGCCATCTCGGGCGCACATCAGCACACAGACAGGCACTGCTTCGCAACCTGGTCACCTCCCTCTTCACACACGAATCTATCCAGACGACATGGCCGAAGGCAAAGGAGGCGCAGCGGTTAGCTGAGAAGTTGATTACGCTGGGGAAGAAGAACACAGAGGCCAGCAAGCGGAGAGCGCTGAGCATTTTCTTCGTACGTGCTCTCCTATCCCACCCCCGTATCTGGATTGGGTTGCATGGACGTGACAGGACTTTAAAGGCTAATTTTGAATAGACACCACACTCGCTCCTCCCTAAACTCTTCGGACCCCTTCGCGAACGCTACGCGGAACGCCCTGGCGGATACACAAGGGTGTTGCGCATCGAACCGCTGAAGGCCGACCAGGCGCCATCAGCGATCCTGGAGCTTGTCGATGGACCCAAGGATATGCGCTTTGCCATGACTGCGAGGACTCTGGCTAGGGTTCAGGAGGCTGGCCAGGAGGTTAACGACATGACGGCGAAGAATATCATGAAGGTTACGCGGTACAGACCAGATGCGGATGGAGACCTGAAGAGGATGGTGGCTGACCTGAGGGATTTGGAGATTGAGGACCCGAAGAGAGAGAAGGGTGTGGAGAAGAGGTGGGGTGGAAAGATTTGAGGGTATTGAGGAAGAGGGTGTTCTGCGAATATGTATCAATACAGGAAGGGAAATAGTGCATGGCACTTTGTATGTACGGATTAGGGACGGCGTCTATTGTATCAATTAGATTTCACATGGAAGTTTATGCTGTGGATTAACATATAAAGACACATCGTGATGCATATTCAAGTGGTGATGTCACAATTTTCCATTTATTCATAGTAGCAGGGTGATCCGTCATCCCAATAGCCCATTACGAGCCCTTTTGACACCATTCCCTATGCGAGCTCCATCTATGGTACTACCGAACGCCATCATTGACAACAGATTAGCCTGTGGTCCGTTTTAAATTCCAAATTCTTCAGGCAGTTGGTGGTGGCTTGGGGGGTAAGGGCCCCATGTTGCCAAAATGTGGGATATGGTTGTTATTCTGGTTCGGGATAGGAACAGGGTTTTGGCTGTTAATTATCCCTTGGTGGATCATGGGCCTCGGTGGCATATGTGGTGATGCGTGATAGGATGGCAAAGATGCGTTTGAGCTCTGGCGGCTCATGTTATATCCAACGCCGTTGCCGTATTGCTGAGGAGTATTATAGCCAGTATATTGAAGGTGGGGGGACCCCTGGTGGGGCAAGGGTTGCGGCATCGGGGGGCCATTATTGCCCGGAACAAACGACTGGGTCTTAGGATTGAAGGCATGTCTGTTGAAACTCCCGGGTATTGGGTGCTGACTTTTTGGGTCGGCCGGGTTGATGGTGCTTGGCAGCTGGCCATATGCATATGGAATTGTCTGCCCAGCCGGCATTGGTCCGCGAGGCTGGAAGGGCGCTTGATAGCCCATTTGAGGCCACGGTCCCGCCTGCTGCGGAGAGTTTTGCATCATAGGGCCGTATGGAGGTACGGATGCACCGTGGTTCTGATAGTTGGGAGGACTGGGCCTTGGGAATTGCTACCATGGGTGTCAGCATCTTCACTATAAATAGACCATCAAGTTTGAACTTACCTGTGGCATCTGATGGTAAGATGTAGGCGCGCCTCCGGCAACCATGGAAGGATGGAAGTGCGGTGGAGTAGGGCCGTACTGTGGTGCTGCTGGTCCGGGGAATGAATTCTGTAGCACGTTGCTGTACTGCGGGGTACCTATAGCTCCAGGTTGTGTAGGCGTCCACGGCTGTTGCTGTTGTGGAGGGAAGAAAGGTGTGTATTGAGACCGAACGTCAAAGCTCTCTGAATCCGTACGATGCTTCTTAGGCGCCATCTTTCCTCTTTTAGCTTTCCCAGAAACTGAGCTAGACCGAGATATATCATTGCCATCTTCAGTATCTATATTTATAGTCAATACACATGTGACCATAATTTTATGCATCCGCTTGCTTACCTGGTGTTGCATCGCCGCTTTTCTCTGTGTTTCCAAAAATTCTCTCTCGGGCTTTGTTGTATGCGGCTTCTCGTTCCTCACGAGACAATCTAGAAGTCGTTAGTATCGTCAACTTAGAAATTGCAGATATATTGAGCATACTTCTCTTTCGCAGACAAAGATTTGTCTTTTCCGTCGCTGCCTGTCTCAGAGGTCGGTTTTGACGGGCTACCACCATTGTCACCCCCCCTGCGCATAATTTTCATTGCGGGAACAGCTGGGGGCGGGGTGTGCCCAGTAGTTGGAGGATTTGAAATACTCGTGAGTGACTGCGGTAATCGGCAGAAAGGCGTCCGGAATATGCGAACTGATCCTGCTACAGCATCGAACTGGTGCGTCATATGGTAGTAATCGGCCAGTTTGTGCGTTAGCATTCTACAAAATGAATTGCAAGGTGGCAGATCTATGAAAGGCTCCCTAGACGGTATCATGTCAGTTTTTGCAACAAATATGTCTAACTGGCCCACTTCAAGAAGTTGCAAGCGTTGGATTCGTTGGATTCGTTGGATTCGTTGGAGAGAAACTTACTTCGAATCTTTGACGAATTCTATCACATCCTGTTCAAGTCGTAGCAAAAATATGCGATCTTTCGGTGATTCCAAAGCTTCTATAAGCTTTTCATCAGGAGTATGCTTATAGAAAAGGTTGAATCCTTCTGCAGCTGCAACAGGACTGGCCAGCGGCTTCAGGCTGAGATCACCAGCTACTGGGGGCCCAGATGAGCCGCTCTGGGGAGTCATAATTCCTTGGGTTCGTGATTCTAAAACAGGAAGCACTGCCCTTCGGTCTGCAATCTCATATGTTTGGGCGCGATATGCGCGAGCTAGGGTTGAGTTAGGGAATCTGCACTTAAGCGTGGAATATGTAGCCTGGCTTACCGGCAGCTTCTGACCCAATTCGAGAACCAGCAACAATAGAACCACGGCCTGAACACGTATCATCATCTTCTGCTGCTTTCACACTGGCACTATCATCTGGCCTCAGTGATTCTTTCTCGTCCAAGGCAAATGTTGTCCCAGAGGTAATGCTCTTCCCATCAAGGCTAGGTGGCTTTGTCCCGGCATCAGAATCCGTGCGTTGAAAAGGATATTCTGTAGACCCTTCTCCAAACATGTCTCTTTCCTCTCCGTCGGCATCTGTGCCTGATCCGTTTACGACCAGGCTTGGAGCCAGGCTAATCGAATTGAATGAGTCCGCCAACTTCTCATCAGCATTCACCTGTTCATCAAACTTTGTTCCGCCATTGGTCGTTTGCTGTTTCGAACTACCCGCGGCTTCCTTATTACTGTTTTCATTTGTCTCTGACAAAGGAGCATTTCGTGCGGGGTTCGCCACCGCCATTTTGGCATAAGATAATGCAGTATTATCTTTTCCCTGGGAAGCAGCAACCTAGTAATAATTAGTATTTGATATACCCAGAAACTTGAGCCGAAGTATGCTGATAAAGGCAGATGGTGGGCACATGAGGGGTTGAGGTGGTATTCACAACAGGGACGTTGCAACTCACTTTAGCAAACGACAATTGATTCTCAGCCTTTGGTGGCGCAGAGGCCATAGCGATGTGAATAACGCGCTACAAGTCTTCAACTAGATGCGTGATATAAAGACTCAAGTCGAGCACGAATCGATTCGTACGTAGTGAAAGAGTGCGAGGATCGACAGTTTCTCCAGAATTATATTAGGGCAGGATGTGATCGACGTCGCCCGTTTGGAAGGAAGGAAAGCCTGTAGGCATTGTAGGAATCGAAAGACTTTATTATATGTAGTTGAACATCCGTTGGCGGAGGGGAGGAGAAGTCGAAGTTTGAGGGCGGTCGTTTGCCTGTGTCTGGCGAGATGGTACAGCCGTCGTGCCCCAGTTGTATGAAGTTGAACGGGCGCCAACACAGTCGTCGAGGCTATCGAGTCCTCCAAAACCTAGTAGGCAAGTCGTCCCCTTGATGGCCAGGTATTCAAAGGTATTTTGTTGGGATAGTTGGAGCAAGCTCAACTTCCCTATGCATGAACTCCAGGAGGTTAAGGTAATTCTCTTGATCCTGCTCCGTCGAGGCTGTCTTTAGCGCCTCAGATCCCTGCAACCTTTATACCTGTGGTACAGCGGCACGAGGCTTTAAGGCAGCCAGCCTTCCCTGCCAAACAGTTCAGAGACATACAGAACAACCTGAACGAAAAAGACGGATTGCATTCAATTCAGCTATCGCAAACTCCGAATATTACATTTACACTGATCAACTCGACCTGTCCAATGAACTCTTACAGAGGTTCAACGATCGGCGCGCCTTCCAAGGCTAATCCATCCACTCTTTGCCAGAAATGTTTAAAACGAGGACATTATAGCTACGAGTGCAAGGCTGTTGCGCAAGAACGTCCATATGTATCAAGGCCTTCGCGTACCCAGCAATTATTCAACCCAAAATTAGTTCCAAAGCTTACGAACGATGCGCCCCAAGACCTGTCCGGAAGCAAAGGCAAGCAGGACGAACAAGTAGCAAAAACGAAGCTAGAAGAAGACCGTGGACGAAAGAGAGACCGCGACAGCCATGATCTTGACAACCAGAGCGAGCCCAAGAGGTTGAGGTCGACTTCATCGAGATCTTCCGTGTCTGTTTCAACAGTGTCTACAAATGCGGAAAGGTCACCGCCACCCAGCAAAGACAGAAAGCGCGAGCAGAGAAAACGGCGTCGCCCGTCCCCCGGTTTCCAAGCCGACGAAGCTCGCACCTCTCGGGCCCACGGAAGGAGAGAAGATGGCGAGATCCCGAGCGGCAGAGGTCGGCGGGCAAGTAGGAGTTGGTCGCGCAGCAGCTATTCCTCGCTTTCAAGGAGTAGATCCAGGTCGCCGAGACACAATAGAGTGAGGGAAAAGCCACTAAGAAGGTATTCGCAAAGTCAGACACCGCCTCGTCAGAGACGAGCTTACTCGCCAAAACGGGATAATGAGCAAGAGCAGCCTCCGAGGGGAAATATGGATCGCATGGGGCCTATCGAATCTGTCGACAGAAGGGATGTGGGACAGGCCAGAGAGTTTAATGGCCGCAATGATACAAGAACATATCGTGATAACCAAGCAGAAAGGTCACCACGTAGAAGGTCACGAAGCCCGAGGAACACGCGTGTAGAACGGTCTTTAAGTCCATTCAGCCAACGGGTGGCGTTAACCAAAGCTTTAGGAAGATGAATAATTCATGCTAAATCTTCCATAGCAGGGTTCTTTCCAGTGCAATAGTGCAATGATATACCTTTAGACGCCGTAACCCCCCCGTGAAAAGTTTCCCCGCCGGTGACGCCTGAAAATGCTATAATACATCGCTCATGAAGTTACGCCATCATCTCGTCCTCCTTCTCTCGCTGCTCCTCTAGTTTCTCCTCTTGCTCGCGCAGTCTGGCGCCCTCCACAAGCGCGATGCCTTCCATTCCAATCTCATCCCCTCCTTGCTCCCTATCAGCGGCAGCTGCAGCCGTAATAGCCCCGCTGCCAGTCTTATCCCCAGCGTTTTTCTGTGCCTGCCCAATCCTTTCTTTAACCAGTGCCGCAATCGCATTGTCGGTTCGTACGTTAAGGATCTCCAACTTCTTGTCCAGGTCGCGCTTTAGATCCCAATTAGGTTTCTTGGGCTGTAATTTGAAGATATCAACACCCTTGTCATCCTGCTCCTCCTCTTGTGCTTTCTTGTGTATTTCAGCCTCAACGTCTGCGGCTTGCTGTTCGAGTGTCTCCTTCTCGAGAGATTGCGTAGGTGGCGCCTCAAACCCAAGTTTTGGGCCTCTGGTTTCCGGGTCATAATTGCGCCCTGACAGATGTAGTTTCGAGACGTCAGGCGAGCCTGGGGGTGAGCGTCGTGGTGATGCTGGGGCTGCGTCTTCGTCACTGGGCTGTTTGCGCTTCAGGGATTTGAGCTTTGCGAGGCGCGATTTGCGCTCCTCGGCTGCAGCACCAAGCGAACTGTGTGCGGCAGACATGATATGAACAATTAAAGCTTCTTGACCCTTTCTTCCGTGTCGCGTTGCGCAAGTTGTGGTGTGGATTTTATTTTGGTGCGGGAGCCTCAAGGTTCCGGAGCCGCCCCAATCGCGGCGCGGAAACCTTAAATTCTGACGCCGATGTCCCTTGAATTTCTAGCCTCGTTTTATTGATAGCTCAACCGGACCGGCAATACGAACAAACACCACGAATCCAACAGCGAAAACTCAACCGAAATGGAATGATGCTTCGTCGGTCAACATTTTATGCCGGCCAGAATCCGTCATAGCCCGTTGGGGGCAGGCTTGTCGCTAGCTGATCTCAACATCCTTCCGTTTCTTGCACCGCGACTCTTGCAAGCATGGCCAAGAAGCCATCGGGGTCAGAGGACACAAAGCACTGCCAGTGTAAGACTAGAGAAGACAGATATACAGTCTTTGGATGGGCAGCCATCGAATGTTAGCGCTGCTGTTCGACAACCACCCCCTTCGGGAGACATAAGTCGACGCCCTCAAACACAGCTTGGGCTTTCCCATGACCGGAGCGATGGCCGGCGAGGGACATCAATAAGGCCGCCGTCTCTGGACCCAGTTGATACTACAAGATTTTATCCTCAAAGGAATACAGGCGATATTGCTACCGTCAACGAAAATCGCTCTGTCCTTCCACATCCAGAGATTGCCGACGAAACCCCTATAGAACAAGATAAATCTTTCAACCACACTCGCAAAGAGGTTACAGGGCCATATTTCAGCGAGGCTCATCTCGACATACTGTACGATTTCTTGAAAGCATACCGAAAAAAGAAGAATATAGAGGATGGCAGACAATACTTCGGCTCGACGTGGGACGGTTGGTTTGGTGAGATGCGGAATGGAAAACAAATCAAGCATAGCGGCCGTGGCTCGAAACGCTCTCGAAAATTGGAATCGATTGCCAACTTTGATCCAAATATGGACGTTAACGCATTGCGGGCTTTGTGGATGTGTAACTCTGCCCAATGTCGGGAAACTTACTGGCCGGGAGTGATGCTGGACATCCTATCAAAGAGACCAGACGATGCCTTGAAATTCTTGACGGCCACTGTATCCCACCCGCTTCCCTATAGACGGTGTATCGAAGACTCTTTGGACTATATCGTCGAGCATCACCTGTACCGCCAGAGCCATTCGCCTATCTCATCTGAAGACTTTGCTGTACTTTTCGACACGATCAACGATCTACTTGGGAGGTTTCATTCCACACATTTCTCGATATCGAGTTATGCTATATACCACATTTGCAAACACGCAAGTCGTCTTCAGGCAGAGAGTTTGTACGAAACATTGAGCCGTCGGCGGCAGAAATTTACTCCAAGCTTGCGCTTGCATTTTGTCGATTGTTTTGCTCGACGAGGAGCAACGGATTCGGCAGTGGCGATTCTGGAGTCGATGCAACGCGATGGGGTAGTAGACTTCACAGAACCCCGAGTCGCGAGCGTCTGCGCGACTCTTTTGAGATGCAGCCAGCAAAACCCAGAAGCACTCCATTCCGAATCGCATATCTATTCGCTCCTCCTTGAGTGGGGCATCCGGCCGACTATTATCTTCTACACTATCCTAGCTCACAATGCTTTTGAGTCTTGGGACCACAAGACGGCTTGGAAAATTTATGATATGATCATAGAAAACGGCATTGAACTTTCCGACCACACCTACTCGATATTCTTGCATGATTCGAAATTACGCTTAAACGAAGGGGCACTGGAGAATATCCTAGGTGGCATTAAGGCGAATAACATTAGGAACGAGCATGTCGCAACGGACTTGCTTCATGCTATGCTACTTCTACACGAAAGTCGTACGGGGCATCTACGCGGAGAAGAAGCCCAAGCTGCATCTAAATCGACGTTTCAGCGGATGCTGTTATTGTACAGCACATACTTCGAATTAGCTCCCCTCAGAGACTTCGCACCAGAATACTTTACCATCGACGAAAACCGATCTCCTGGGGCCTCAGGTAGACAAATGCACCCTGATTGTGCGACACTGTCCCTCATGGTATCGGCTGCGATACGTTGCAGGATCGACCAGTTCGAACTACCTCGATTATATGCCCGTTTCAAGGGCCTTGTCAGTGGCGGACATCCCGATTTTGTTAATGTCGCCACAGAAGTCAATGTTTTCAATGCCTTTATCAAGGCCATGGGGCAACACCGAGATACATTGACGTTCACGACTCAAATTCTTGGAGACATGCTCGGCGCTGAAGCCGTTGGACTAAACCTTCCTGGTTCCAACCGAATTGATCCCAAGAACTTGGTCTCCCCAAGCGTCCAAACTTGGTCTGTTCTGGTGCACGCATTCATGAGCCAAGGCCAGCCCCGCGCTGCCGAAAAGATCGTGACGATGATGAAGAGCCGCGGCATGGAGCCGAATCTAATCACCTGGCAAACTCTTATCACTGGATATTTGCAGATGGACAATATGGCTGGTGCCGTGCACTCCTACCAGCGCGCCAAGAAGGAAGGCTGGACGATTGATGAGAGTATATATAAACGACTGGTCCCGTCCAACCGCCAAATAATGCTTGATCAGCAGTCCGAAACTATGCCGCCAACGGCAGAGTCTGAGGAGTCTCGTGGCGAGTCAGAAGAGCAGGCAGATACGCAGGCTTCGGTTTCATCGCCTGGCGGGGTACTGTCGCTCCATCGTACTGAATTTCAGTTCAATGAAAGTGAGGTCTTTTGGCACAGCACCGAATTAAAAAGGGTCAGCATAGTTACGAAGGTTGAACGCCTTCTGCTTGAAATAGGAGGAAAACCAGAGTTTGCCGAGCTGAGGTCGATACGTCTTCGAAAGGCTTCGAAGGGGTTGAAGAAGCTTGAGAATTTTGTTGATAGGCGTTTATATGAGCTGGAGGAGGAATTATCTTAGTGGCGTGTATGTATAGATGTATATATATGTATGATATTGTGTCGTGGAGTATGTATAAATATTTAGATATAATATGTTTATTCACGTGGAAATTTATTTAAATATTTGAATATTTATGTTTTATATGTTTTGATGATATCTTTTTATTACATCCAGCAACATTATTTGCAGCATGAGACCACATCCTTATAATATAGAGTTACTCTATGGAATATAATACCAATAGGATAATATCACTTTATTTCTAACTCCTATTGCCAAAAGTCATCAATTGGACGAACTCGAGTCATATTGTCATTTTCCGTAACTTCTTTCACGTGCGTCACGCTACGTCATCAATGGCTGATTTTTTAGAAACAGAGCCTTCCAAAGGCTGGACAACGCAATGGAGCAAGATCTCCCTAATTTCTCCCTTTCAAGCCCCCCCCTAAACTCTGCCCGTAATTATTGAGGCGCGTCCTATCTCAGATATAAATTGATATAAAGCTTATATAAAATCTTGGATGAGCGGCTGATGTCCTGCGCGCCGAGTACGGATAAAATATCGCTGGTTATAACTGGGGCGGCCCCCTCATGTCTTTCCTCTGTGGAGTAATTGGCGGGTTATTTGAGGCCGGTTGCAATGAAAAGTTGGTACTAGGGTACAGCTCTCGGTACTTAAGCATGTGCGGGAGCTATCACGTTCAGGCTAAGTACCTCAAACGGTATTTTATGTACCCGAGTACAGCTATCCTCCGTCTCTCCGACCTCGTTGGTGCCCGTGCCTGTTTCGGGGCGCACGATCGACTCACCACCGAACCTCACCCGGACCACTACGACACTACTACGGTATAAGATATGGCGTGGTCCCCACTGAGACCAGCTTCTGAGGCTGTGATCATCAAGGTTTTTTAAGAGGGGCAATTGTGGTTCTGCTATTACTGCTAACAAGTAGTAAGAATCCTACGAGTACCCAGTGAACAGTACGTATGCACTCATCTCCTCCTTGCCCCCACTATCACGTTCTCTGATCCGGCGCGAGGCGACCTATCGAATTATCACAAAGGGGTCCAGAGCTGACGGTATATATAGCTTGAATTCGGCTTTCTCTCCCTCGGCCCCTCTTTCTTTAGCAAAAGGAGACAGGCGACATACTATACACATCCTTACCTACTTGGACCGACGTCGGATTGAAAATTGGATAGCTGTTTCCCTCGCATGGCGAGTCAGTGACGTGTTTGTGGAGACGCAAACTAGAACCGGTTTCTATTTCGGAATTCGAATTGGCTCTACCCCGTACCGGCCTAAACTTCCCGATAACTCGACGGGAATTGACCTTTCAACTTCATCCCTCCTAATATATCGCCATAATCATGGCCTTCAGGTCGAGAATCACCAGGGCTGCGGCCTACGGATCTGGAGCTGCCGTTCTCGGTGGTGGCGTCCTATACTACACCTACCGTCCACGAAACATTCCTGGTCTCGAACCGGCGGCAGTGCCACCGCCCGGAGAGCTTTCAGAACTCCCGCCGCGATTTCCAAAGGTCAAGTCGAGAGACGAGCAAATTGCCGACCTGAAGAGGAGTGGAGGACAATTCACACCCACATCAAACGCTGTCAAGAACGCATTGCTATCTCCGACTGAGGGCGATGAGGTTGCCACCGTTACACCGCAGGATGACGATATCTACGATCTCCTCATCATCGGTGGTGGCGCGACCGGTGCAGGTGTTGCATTGGACGCGGCAACCCGCGGATTGAAGGTCGCCATTGTCGAAAGAGACGACTTCAGCTCCGGCACCAGCAGCAAGAGTACGAAGCTTGTGCACGGTGGTGTCAGATACTTGGAGAAGGCGTTCTGGGAGATGGATTACAACCAGTACAAATTGGTGAAGGAGGCCCTGCGCGAGCGCAAGTACTTCTTGGATACCGCTCCCCATCTGTCGTCGTGGCTCCCTATTATGTTGCCTTTGGACAAGTGGTGGAAGGCCCCATACTACTGGGCCGGAACCAAGGCTTACGATCTTTTGGCTGGTTCCGAGGGAATCGAGAGCTCTTACTTTTTGACCAGGAGTAAGGCTCTTGACGCCTTCCCCATGCTGAAGAGGACCGATCTCATTGGTGCGCTGGTCTACTACGATGGCGCGCATAACGATTCGAGAATGAACGTCTCATTGGCTATGACCGCAGCATTGTACGGCGCGACCGTTGTGAACCATCTTGAGGTTACGGGACTGAACAAGGATGCCAATGGACAGCTTTGCGGCGCTCGTGTCAAGGATGTCATCCGCGAGAAGGATGGCAAGAAGGCCGAGGAGTTCACTATCAGAGCTAGAGGTATTGTCAACGCAACCGGACCATTCTGCGACTCCATCCGTAAGATGGACGAGCCCAGCATCAAGGAAATCGTCGCCCCCAGCTCTGGAGTACACATCGTGCTTCCTGGATACTACAGCCCGTCCAACATGGGCTTGATCGACCCCAAGACTTCTGATGGCAGAGTTATCTTCTTCCTGCCTTGGCAGGGAAACACCATTGCCGGAACCACCGATGCCCCGACTACCATCCAGCAGAACCCCATTGCTGGTGAGGATGAGATTGACTGGATTCTGTCCGAGATTCGCCACTACCTCGCCCCAGACATCAACGTCAGACGCGGTGATGTCCTCGCTGCCTGGTCCGGTATCCGCCCTCTCGTCATGGACCCCAAGGCTAAGAACACCGAATCTCTCGTCCGCAACCATCTCATCGATATCTCGCCATCTGGACTCTTGACCTGCGCTGGAGGAAAGTGGACCACCTACCGTCAAATGGCCGAGGAGTGTGTCGACGAAGCCATCACTACTTACAAGCTGAAGCCAACCCGTGTTCTCAACGCCCCAAGCGTCAGCGGAAGCACCCAGATTGACGACGGCGCGACACTCGACGGATCCTGCCAGACTCACCAAGTCAGACTTATTGGCGCGCACGGTTTCTCCAAGACTCTGTTCATCAACTTGATCCAGCACTACGGCATCGAGACCGATGTCGCGAAGCATCTGACTGGTTCCTACGGTGACAGGGCGTGGACCGTTGCTGGACTCTCCGAGCGCACCGAGAAGAGATTCCCGGTCCGTGGCAAGAGACTGTCCCCTCTGTACCCCTTCGTGGATGGCGAGGTTCGCTATGCCGTTAGACACGAGTATGCCCAGACTGCCGTCGATGTTATCGCTCGCCGCACTCGTCTGGCGTTCCTCAACGCCCAGGCGGCACTCGAGGCCCTCCCGGAAGTTATTGATGTCATGGCCGCTGAGCTTAACTGGGATAAGAAGCGACAGGAGCTTGAGTGGACTGACAGTAAGTTCCTCCTACCCCTCAATTAATGATTAGTGATGATTAGTGATCTAACATGTCATGTGCAGGCTTGAAATTCCTGGAGAGCATGGGACTCCCTAAATCGAAGCTTGCGGCTACACGTAAAGCCGTTGAGAGCGGGAAGCTGGCGTTCAAGGACTCCGAAGAGTATAAGATGTACTCGAGGCATAACGCTCCCAGTGACGGATTGGCGACCGACGATAACGTCAAATCTGAGTAATAGGTGCACGGGTTAGAGCGAAAGGGTATATCAGATGTCAGAGATAGATCTTTCGGGTGTATATACTGTGTTTGTAGAGATAGATGTATGCACTTAATACTCCATAGCAATGGATTAATAATACCTCGGATATGTCAAGTGGCGTGTTCATATGAAGA
Source organism: Pseudogymnoascus sp. VKM F-3808 (assembly GCA_000750675.1). NCBI lineage: Eukaryota > Fungi > Ascomycota > Leotiomycetes > Thelebolales > Thelebolaceae > Pseudogymnoascus > Pseudogymnoascus sp. VKM F-3808. The sequence goes on along the minus strand of JPJR01001116.1, from coordinate 10,168 downwards.
GACACCTTGAATAAGTATAAAATCACGTGACTACTAGTGTGTACTAGGCGTGTACTGACTACTGGAGGACTGACTATGGGGACCGACTGAACCACTCGCCACAAATTATAATATTTTATTTTTATTTATCCAGCATAATTTGGCACTCGGACGGCTTTGTGCCGCCAAGGGTAGTTCAAGGCATGTGAAGCGAGGCTACTTAAGGATACCCGGCGGTCGCGGTTACTATGGTAGTCCAACCAAGCCTCGGCAACTTCCCCAAATTCCCCGCAAAAAGTAACCCCACGTTACCGAATGGCCGTGGCGGATATCAGATATCCTGAAGGCTATGGTATTTATGTAGCATCAAGGGCGCTCTTTATCGTTTTTGATCATACTATTATATACCATCCCAAATAACCACTTCTCCTCCAAATCCGACCAAACAATTATACCCAAGACACTTCTTCCCATCCTAATCACCCCAAAACCGCAAATATGGTCAGAGCCGCCCCCAGCAAGAGATGCTACGTCCTCGGCGTTGGCATGACCAAGTTCATCAAGCCGCGCGGAAAGGTTGACTACACCGAGCTCGGTTTCGAGGCTGGTGTCAAGGCCATGCTTGACGCCCAGATCAGCTACGATGATGTTGACCAAGGTGTTGCCTGCTACTGCTACGGTGACTCCACCTGCGGTCAGCGTGTCTTCTACCAGTTCGGCATGACCCAAATCCCCATCTACAACGTCAACAACAACTGCTCCACCGGCTCCACCGGTCTGCACATTGGACGTGATGTCATCTCCAACGGTGGCGCTGACTGTGTTCTCGTCGTCGGCTTCGAGAAGATGAACCCCGGTTCCCTCCAGAGCTTCTGGAACGACCGTGAAAACCCTACCGGTACCACCACCAACATGATGATCGAGACCCGCGGTGTCACCAACTCCCCCGGTGCCGCCCAGATGTTCGGTAACGCCGGTATCGAGTACCAGGAGAAGTACGGTGCTACCAACGAGGACTTCGCTGAGATCGCACGTGTCAACCACGAGCACAGCCAGCGTAACCCATACTCCCAGTTTCAGCAGGTCTACACCCAGAAGCAGATCCTGGACTCCCCCACCATCTTCGGCCCCCTCACCAAGCTCCAGTGCTGCCCTACCTCCGACGGAGGTGCCGCCGCCGTCCTCGTCTCCGAGGAGTTCCTCAACGCACGCCCCCACCTCCGCTCCCAGGCCGTCCTCATCGCCGGCCAGTGCCTCGCCACTGATGCCCCCAGCCTGTTCAGCAAGAGCTCCATCGACCTTATGGGTTACGACATGAGCAAGACCGCCGCTGAGATCGCTCTCCGCCAGGCCGGCCGCACCACCGACGACGTCCAGGTCGTCGAGCTCCACGACTGCTTCTCCGCCAACGAGATGGTCACCATTGACGCCCTCGGCCTGTCCGCTAAGGGTAAGGCCCACGAGCTCGTCCGCAACGGCGACATCACTTACGGCGGCAAGTACGTCATCAACCCATCTGGAGGTCTCATCTCCAAGGGTCACCCTCTCGGTGCCTCTGGTATCGCCCAGTGCGCCGAGCTCGTGTGGCACCTTCGTGGATGGGCCAACAACCGTCTGGTCCCAGAGGGAACCAAGGTTGCTCTCCAGCACAACCTCGGTCTCGGTGGCGCCGCCGTCGTCACCGTCTACGAGCGTGCTGATGGCCAGGTCGCTACCAAGGTCACCGACGAGCAGATTGGCAAGATTAACGGTCTGGGTTACAACCCAGCTGTTGTCGCTAAGGGATTCACCGCTGCCCAGGCCTCGAAGGTCAGGAGTAAGAACCAGAGGAGCGCGTGGGCTCTTGGTGAGGCTGAGACCAAGGTCCTGTCCCGCTTTTAGATGGAGTGAGATATAGGGGGGAGCGGTGGATGTGTATTTTTTGTATATTTGAAGGAAAAATTGCTAGCTAGCCATGCTATGATGAAGTAGATATTATTTATATCAAATTATGAATATTTAAAAACTATACGAGACATTTGATGAGATGTGATCTAATCTTGCGCCCCATCTTCGTTGGCTTGCACTGTCGTACCGATATTTGTGATATACGGGAGATCTCACTTTGGCAGAACGGATAGGCTAACACACTTTAAATTTGTGACTACTATATAGTTTCATAACGTAAGCAACAACTTTTAACCATAAATCAAAATCCATAATTCGGCATGAATATCCCCCAACAGTCTAAGCTGTTGTGATTGGCTGAGCGGTATACGCCTGCGTCACTGGAGGGGCGTGGAAGTTCTCCTGCATATCCCAGGACCCGCTCCACTTGCGGAGGTGATTAGTATGCTTCCGGTCCGTGGTTATAAACTCAAAGCTCTCAGGCCGGGTCCAGATGCCTAGACTATCCGCGCCCTTTGGCGTCCACTTTTCGACACTGACTGGCTTTGACAGCTTCCAATTCGTCTCGGAGCCGAATGCATGCGCAGCCTGTTGGTACAGATCGGCATACACCTGTTGATTCTTGTCCCAGCCACCAAGTCTTTGGTATGCGCGCTGCAGCAGCTCTAGATGCTGGAGTGCAATCTGAGATGCTTCTGCTACAGGGAGCTCTTCGCCCTTGTCGGACACGGTGTCACGAATAACGTCCTCGTGGACCAACATGGCCTTGCGATAGTTGCCAGCAGCTGTGTAGAAGGATGAGAGCAGAGTAAGCATGTCCAGGGTTGTGGCATCAAGAGGTCCCCATACGCGTCGCAGATTGTAGCAGATGTCCTCACAGAGGGCAATCGCTTTGCTCTGGTGCCCCTGGCTAAATTGCGTCTCCACAAGGCGTCGGCCAATGCCCAGCACGGTGGAGGTCGACCAGGATGGCTGTTCGTCGCGCGCCTGCCAGAGTGCAGAAAGAATCCACTAGATTTGTCATTAGAATGTGTTTGCCATGTTGAGATTGGATTACTTACTTCTAGATCATTCAAGTTTCGGTGATCACCGAGGAGGCCGCAGGCGTCATTAAGAAGATCGATAGACACGTCCATGACATTGATGTCGCTCGAGCGGACTTTCTCCATAATTTGCTTCGTAATGCCCTGCGACAGCTTGAATGTGTCCCCGCCAGACTTTGCATCTTGGAACTTTGTATTACCACGACCGGCAAGAACGAGTGCTACTTGGAGACCCAAATCAATCTTCTCAAGACTATCGTATCCACCTTGGAACTGCTGGAAGCGGTCGAGTAGGTAACCCCAATCGTGTGCCTCCTGTATCTTTCCCTGGTCCAAGTACGCATTGATAACCTGACTACCGATTTTTAGAATATTGATATCAGGCTCAAGAGTGTGAATTTGAACGAGGACCAGTTGCAAGAATTCAGCCAAAACAGTTTTGGTGGTTGTCTTGGGCGCGTTCAAGTTGGCCGAGAAATATTCCAGAAGCTGCGACTCAACGATCGCAGTACCGCTGATATCACCAATGTTTGTAGTGAATTGCAAGAGACGTGACCCATATTCCAGTGTCGTGAGGAATGATCCCTTCTGTTGGGTCGACCTTTGGTATTCTTCATACATGAAGAACTCACTAACCAAGTCGGCCATGGCAGAAGAAAATGATTCCTTGCGCCCAGATAAGGTAACACCGAATGTGATAATGAAGACCCATGCTGATGGATCAAGCTTGGTGCCTGGTGAGAGATTGAGTTTCTTGCTGACGTTAGAAACTCCAAAAACTGCCTGGCTACGGAGCTGTGATAGGAGATGTTCGCCATCAGACCTGAGACCTGAGTTCAGATAGATCTCGGCAATCTTCAAGCCCGAATCAGCAAGTCGCTGAGAGCTCTTTTCCTTTTTGAGAATATTAAAAATGGAGGCTTCAAGTATCTCATTGGCCTTCTGCAACGACTCCTTGTTGTCCTGTTTGGAAAGGGCAATGGAAAGAAAGTTCAACCACTTCAACGCATCTCGATGGGCATAGCCAAACGTAGAGTGTTGAGACTGCAGCTCCTCAGAATACAATGAAATTGCCCTCGGCGAGTTCGATAACTTAGAGTTCGAGTACATGTGCGCGAGATTCTTCTGGGCGGTCTGGATTTCAGTCATGGTTGACTGAGACAGTTGACCCTTCGGGAGATCCTTGGACTTCTGATATGCTTCTTCATACATGCTGATAGCATCTTCAAGGTGGTCCTCACTCTCTTCGTTGATCTTGGCAAGCTGCAACGTTGCTTTGAGTGTGGTTTCGCTGGAGATACCATAGAACCTAACACATGCCTTGCGGTAATCAACAGCAAGCTGACGAAGCACATTGTAGTCTGTCTTGACCTGCTTAAGAACCCTGGTATACTTCTGGTAAAGCTCCTCGGCAAATCCAGCTTGCATCCCATAGTCCTTTCCATGCTTGATAAATGTATGCCAAAGTGTCGAGTACACCTTTTGCGCAGACGAGTACTGACGTTGCTGCTCGTAGATATTGCAAAGAGCCACGCAAGCCTTGATGGCATCTTTATGAACCAAATTGGTATCTTCGGAGAGGTTCTTATAGATCTCATGGTAGGCAAACACTGCATCCTCGGTGTCATTTACCTGGAGAGAGGTGTCGCCCAACGCATAAAGCGTGCTGATGGCCATTGTGTTCGCTTTGCCATGTCGTTTCTGAAGCTCTTCATACAAATCCAAGTAGATTGTTGTAGCCTTCTCAAGCATGGAATGAGTACGGTAGAATTGGATCAGTTGCTCGGAAGAGGAGACTAGAAGGTCGTCTGAAGAGTTGGGAGTTGCAATGGTCGAGTAAAATATCTTCAGATAAACGTACTCGGCAGATTCAAGCTGGCCAAGTTGGAGGTGGGCGAATAGCAACCAGTTGAGAATTTCCATAGTCTCCTGGTAGTACGATTCTGGCAGTGGAGTTCTGAGCTCATTGGTCTTGTTGAATGCTGGCCATAACTGGTCCAGAGTGATGGTTCCAACTCTAATAGCCTGACTCCAATGTTTCTGCTGATAATACGAGTCAATCAAAGTCACGGCATTCTTCACCGTTGTCGAGTTAATTGATCTGGTTGTTGTATTGACAAATGTGACCTGGAACGACTCCACCAAAGTCGTAAGGCTATTGGTTTCGGTCGTCGTTTCTTTGGTGATTCGTGTCAGATTGGAAGAAACAGATCTTGCTTCAGCGCTCGATTGCTTTCCTGTCTTCTCATAGTAAGACCAAAGTCTAGTATATATCAAGCTCGCAGTGTCTGTTGCTCCAACGCTCTGGAGCTCATCCCCGACGGTCTTCATTCGATTGATGGTTGTTGTTGACTCAGTCTCTTGTTCGAGATCGATCCAGATAGTGCGGAGGATGTTCTCTGCCTCTTTGGTGCGCTTCTGCTGCTTGAGCAATTCAGCATAGCGGAGTGCAACTTCGAATTTTCTTTCTTGGGACTTTGAATCCTTGGTGGCTCTGGTCAAACTTTGCCACAAGGTCAACAAGGTCTCTTCTAATCTACGAGTGTCCTTTTGCTTCTCGTAGTATTCAATCATGGACCATGTCAATGAGATGCGCTTGGGATCTGTTGCGGGCAAGGTGTATACAGCCTCATCGTAATCCTTTCTTGTGATCTTAGAAGTCTCATCGGTCTTGGTGGTCTTTTGGACCGTCGAGTTCAGCTTCTGCTGAGAACGGCGAGTCTCCTCCGAATTGCGCCCATACGTCCGAACATTGAGCTTGTAGATCTCTTGATAGTACTCAGAAGCCTTTTCGGTCTCACCAATTGTAATATAGGTGGTAGCAAGCTGCTCCATGAAATATATCTGAACTGTAGTCTCTCGTACGGTAGTTATCATGTACTCCAACATCTCGATTCGGTACGAGGTGATTTCCGAGTTCTTTCCTGCGACAGAGGAAGTAAGCTCAAGGTACTTGCGACTACATGTAGTCGCAATTGTTGTCAGCTCGAGAGAAACTGCTAGCTTCCATGCTACATGGTAGTATTCATTTATCTCCGTTGACTTGAGTGTCACCTGCTTCGTGCGAGCAACGTTGAGAAGAGTCTGGAGAACTGACTCAGTAGACCCGCCAATAACCGTATTGCGAAGAGACAGAACGAGTAGATGATGGTTGAGTGCTTTGGCGATAGGGAATTGGAACTGGTAGCAAGAACCCTCAATCGCAGCCAGAAGCGTAGAATCTGGGAAGCAAGTCTTGAAATTGGACGTAAGCTTGTGGCTGGTGGTAGTGATATGCATTGGAGAGGCCATGAAGTGTGTCGTCCAGTACCGGGCAGAGTACTGGAGAGATTCGTATGAGCTGAAAAGCTCATTAAGCTCGTTATCGTTCAATGGCTCCAGAGTTGGTTGTGCTTGTCGCGTTACGCCTAGAGGTGGTTAATAAGTGCCATGGTTCATGAACAAGGGGATACACATACAAATCTTGATATAGGCTATGCACCGAAGTGTAAGGTCGTAGTGAGCCTCCTTGATATGGAAAGGGAACGACCCAGAATTCTTGAAATCTTTGACAGATTTTGCTCGAGAGAGAAGGTCATCCTTGATAGTAGAATGGCGGAACCGTACGAAACCATCCCGAACATCAACGAGTTGGCCAAGGGTAGCAACGGCATCGTCCTCGACTCGGGTAGAGCGTGGCGCACGAGTGCAGGTTGAAGTATCAAGCTCCAAAAACTGGCTAACTTCTCCGATGAGAAGTGGCCGCTCGGTTGCGAGAAGCAACGACAGGATTGTCTTGGTGTCACGATCGTTCAAGTCAATAGACCCAAGCGTCACGTCGATGAGCTCAGATAATGTCTTTGGTAACGACTCGGCGCGTTTGAGAATAGAGTTTGGCGATTTCTCTTTTTTGAGGATTTCAATGGCCTGGAGCAGCCATCCAAAGGAGCCACCTGCCCCCTTTACGAGGTTGGAAATGAGACTCGCTCGTTTTTTCTCATTTAGACCCTCAAAGTTCGGCGTGGTGAGCAAAGAGTGATCTGCGACGAAATGCATATCCTTTGCGGTGTGCTCCGGTTTGATAGCAAACCGCGCAACATTCTTGGGAATGGACGAAGATAGTGGCTGAGAAAACACGACACACTTTGTCTTGCTAATCTTCGAGACAACGGAGTTTAGTTGCTCCAGTAGTCCCAAGCTGTCGGCTTCTCCACCGTCTAGGAGATCAATACCATCGAGGACGATGGTCTGATTCCGACCGCTGTGCAGGCCTCTTTCTAAGGCTTTCCAAAGTGCATTTTCAACCTGTGAAGCTGTACTACCCTTAACAGAGAGTTCATAGGCGTGCGCCAGTGACTTGTAGAACTCATTGTCGCCCACACTCAACTGGAGTATTTGCAGAAGAAGTCCTTTTACAACACTTGTCGTAGTGTGCTCAGTCTTCAAATCAGGGTCTATTGGGCGTTAGAATCGTCTCTTGAATCTTAAGCTCTCATGTAACGTACCAATCCTATATGTTATCACATCAGAAGCCTCTTGGCCATCCAAGGCTTGAAGACGCTCAGTAACCCACTCAGATAGAACTGTCTTTCCCGTGGCCGGCTCTCCAGTGACAAGGAGGACCGATTTATCGCTTTTGTTGAAGCCATTCAAATATTGAGAGAACCATACACACGTGTAGTCTGCGCGCTCCTTTCTGATGAAAGGTGTTACGGACAGTGATCGAGTAACCGTATCAGGGGGTACCAAGAAATTGCGAACGGAATCAACTGAAACGTCTGGTACTTGTTAATATTCGCCATATCTATATATTCGGAGAGTAGATTACTTACCACCGGGTTCGGCTAAGCTTTGTAGGTGAGTCTCCCAGAGAGTGTTTGTGAAGCGGTCGGCATAAGAAAAGATAGTCTCAGTTATCCGGCCGAAACGCTCATCGAAGCTGCGTTCATTCAAATGAGTGCCTATAATATTGTATTAGTATTATTAGCCAAATATCTGATTCGGGAGCACCAACGTTTTTGCTTTTGGGTGTATTCAATATTGATGCCCGTTACAAGTTTTAGTAGAACCGTCAGAGATTCGGCTAGAATACTCTGGAGCTCCTCTGAAGACTGGAAAAGTTCAGAGTGACGGAGGAAGAAGCTAAGTGTCAATCCACAGTTGTAGAAGATGCGAAAGCTCCTTTCCAAGACTGGAATATATTTTGGGCCCAACTGTGCAACAGTCAGCACCATTACATGGAGAGAGAGATGCCAATACATACTCGAATGAGCGAAAGTGTACCAGCCCAAATAAGGGATGCTGCCGCATCAGCATAATCTGCGAATTTAGAGATCTCATCCGAGTAGCCTTGGACCTGCAAGGCGAAAAACTCTGCCCATTTCAAAACTTTGTCCCATCGACTATTGTCATGGGGCATTTGGTGAAGACGAATTCTAGCAACAGCATCGTAGAAGGCTTCCAAGGAGCGGCAACTGTTAAAAAATTGCTCTGCGGAAGACCCAAGCTCTGTGCGGTAGGCTGCAATAGAATCCTTGGTGGCATTTCGAATTACGGAGAATCTGACGTGGTTGACCTGGCTGGACGAGGTTTCATGTTTGCGGATTTCTTTGACCTCGCTCGTCCTCAAAGTTTGCACGCCGTTTTCTTGGGTTTCTGAACCCGGCATTATGGATTTTGTTATGGTAGTGATGTTGTATTACTGGATTCATTGATATTTGGAGATGATGAAGCCAAGTTCATGCTATAGAGGCATAAGGCATGTATATAAAAGAAGTTGGCAGGTTTAGTTTACTGTACCTTTTCCCAAAGCAGCCCAAAACGTCACTAATGACGAGAGCAATTCGCACAAAAGGAATAGAATCACGAATAAGCTCCTCGTCTTGAAATCCCTCAGTCACATCGCCCACGGCGCATCGTCACAATCCGACTATCTTCTATATAAAAGGCAATATTGGGACTGAGATCTTGATTTAGTGATGTAATAGTGTTTTAAAGGGGTTCGGTAGAGATGAGGATTGGCACAAGTTTTGGTGTTCCGGTGATATGGTAGTTATCACTTTTGTCGGCGAGGAAGAGGCGGCATTGAAAAGGGGGGATCGGTATATGGTACAAGTGTAGAGCTAGGGGCGGCAACGGTACCTAACGATTAGAGCAGCCACGCTGACGTGCTAAGTATCTCCATCACGTGATATAAATCGCCGACGTAACACTGACATGATGTTACGTAGAATTCAAAACATTGGTTTGTATTCACAGCAGTTTGGGTATATGGTTGCACGAAGTGTCAGAAGTCTAAAGCTCTGATATCACCCAATGATTTTCTCCGCGGAAGATTCCCAATGCGTTTTCTTGAAGCCAGGCTTTAACTATCGTGCAAACTTGAAAAGCCGTTTAGGGGTCCGCCTTCACGGGCTACTATAGCGTCGGTAAGGGTAGCGGCTGGGCGGTCGGTTAGGCGCGTTTTATGAAGCTGTAATATTTAGCCCGGTTTGTTTTTATAGTAAAAAGGGGGTTGAAATCATATGATAGATAGAATAAAATTATTGTTGAATAGTTATTGTTTGATATGTATTAATTACCCCCCATCTCACAATAAAATAGAAGGTGCCATGTGATTACTCCCGCTCTCAAGAGCTCTGGTACGTGCCCAATATGAGGAGGAACGGGGCGAGCCACTTCTCAGGCAAGGGGCTCATCCTCCCCCCCCAATATTTCGACTTACAGATAAGCGCCCAGTAAATATTCATCTCATTTCTTTCTCTCTCGGCGGCAAAGATAAGATAACGTATGCGCCGTTTAAAAATACATTCCAGTGAATAGACGATGAAACAGAGCGTGGAAGGAAAACAACGCACAATACAAACACATCTACCCACGCGCCTCAAACCTATCAGCCTATTTCCTCCCATTCCCATTGGCCAGTCCATCTCCCATCCAATCATCCACCACCTCCCACGTAGCCCCCAAACCTTCTTCAGTTTCACATACCCCCTCCCAACAAAGGGGTCAACGGTCTCGAACACCACTACTGCATCTCATCCCCTACATACATACAGTATCTACCCGCCTCACCCCCGCCTCCACGTGTGCCCCCAGCAGCTACCCCCAAGCTCCACGCACAAGCAAGACACCAAGCAAGGGGCCATCGCCATCACATACCACCTCCCCGCATCTCCTCCCACCCCAGCTACCACCCCGCAGACGTCATAACCACCCCCCCGCGCCAGGAGACACCACTCCCCACCCCTGCCGCGCAGCCACAGCAGTACAGCAGCGCA
>JPJR01001114.1:0-27538 GCA_000750675.1 Pseudogymnoascus sp. VKM F-3808 | reverse complement strand
GGGTTGATCCTAGTATGGTGAGGAGGTTGGGGAGGGGTGTTGTGGGGGTTAGTGAGATTAGGAGGGGTGGAGAGGAGGGAACGTAGTAAGAGAGGTGCTGAGGATGGTAACTAGGCCAAGGGAATGAAGGGATGGGCACACGAGAAGAAAGGAACGAATGTGTATATATGTATGTACGATATACTGTATTTTTTGTATACTAGACATAACAACCCCTTCAATCCATGCACCCCTAGAACAAAACCAATCCTTCCTGCCATTCACCAATCGCCCCCAAAAACCGCCCAGCAATGCATCCCCGCGCCGCAACGAAGAAGACCAAAAAACCCTTCCAACAGCCAAAGTCTGCACCACTACGCCTTCTTCCTTGCACCGGTTTCCTCCATCTTTTCATTTGCAGTCTCTCCCCGGCCCATGAACAGTCACCACCTCGGCTACTACCTACCCCTCGACTCAAATAGCCTACCAAGCCGAATGCCCACCATCCATCCTCAAATCCGCCCCCGTCATAAACGAACTAGCATCACTAAGCAAGAAAACCGCGGCCCCCCTATACTGCTCCGGGGTACTCAACCGGCCCAGCATATTCTGCGAGGGCCAATCGGTCTCGCGCTCGGGGTAGCGCTCGAACAGCTCAGTCACCATCTGCGTGACGATGTAGCCGGGTGACAGGCTGTTGACGCGGATATTGTGCATCCCCCATTCGGAAGCGAGGTTGCGAGCGAGCTGGAGGACGGCGGCTTTGGAGGCGTTGTAGGCGGGGCAGATGAGACCCTGGGGGGAAGTTAGTTGTTGATTAGGTGAGTGGTGTGGAAAGGGATGAGAGGGAAGGGAAAAGACTCACCCTGTTTGCAACAGTCCCGCTCATACTCCCAATCAACACAATCGAACCCCCTTTCCCGGAGGCAATCATATGCCTCGCCACTGCTTGCGCCGTCATGAACACCCCAGTGACATTAATCTCAAACATACGACTGCCACTCGTCAGCACCCACTCCCGCACCAAAATAGACGATCAAAAACTCACTTAGCATCCTCAGCCGCATAATCAATCGCCGGCGTCTCCTGCTGTATCCCCGCCGCAGCAATCAACCCATCAATCCCCCCCTCCCTCTCCGCAATCCCATCCACAACCTCCTTCAGCACATCCACATCCCTAACATCGACGCGCGCATATTCTAGCCGCGTCCCCAGCGCCGCGGCCTTCTCCTGCACGCGCGCGAATTCGGGGCTCGGCGATTCGAGCCGGTCGAGCGCATAGACGGTGGCGCCGGCTTCGAGGAGGGCTTCGGCTTGGACGAGGCCGAGGCCGCGGCCGGCGCCGGAGACGATGACGGTCTTGCCGGAGAGGGAGAACTCGGGTAGGACGGTTGGGTTGGTGGGGGTGCTTGCCGTGGCCCCCGGCGCAGCTGTTGTGGAACTGGATCGGGTAGTGGTGGAAGAAGTAGCTGTGAGACCGGAACGGAAGGAGGCAGATGTGAGACTAGAAGGGGAAGTTGCAGTTCCCGTGCCAGCAAGGACAAGGACGCCTTTAGGCAGGGCCCCGTGGTGCCTGGTGGGCGCGCAGCTGAAGGCGCGGAGGGGGGGTCGCACAGCAGTAGCAGCGCGGGCGAGGGGAGGCGCGCCGAGCCGGGTTAAGGTGCGTGGAAGGGTGAGCATTGCGGCGCGGGGTGGCAAGGGCTAAGCTGGGCTGGGTTCGTGCGAGGGGATGGGAGTTTGGGGGTCTCGGGGCTGGAGGGCGGCAGCGTCGTACGAGCTCTTTTGTGAGCGTTTTGGTGTGTGAGTGTGTGAGTGTGAGGGTTTAGGTTTTGTGTATTACGATGGAGGAGTGGGAGAGGAGGAGGAGGAAGGGTAGCCGCTGGCTTTCTGGCTGGCGGCTGGCTGGGGCGTTGGTCGTGGCCTTGGAGAAAGTGGAGGTGGGATTTTTCGTGGAGCTCTCTCATGGGGTTGTGGTGGACGTGTGGAGGTCTCGGTGGGCGCGTGGTTGGGGGCCGCGGGGATGTTGGAGCCAACGATAGCTAGAGCTATGCAACGAGTCACTTGGCCATACGCAGTACATACTTCCTATACAGCATTAGCAAGTTTGATTAGTCGAGTCGTAACACAGTCATGGCGCGAGCTGTACTTAGCCGGCAAGTCACTGGTATGAGTTTGAGTGTGTGTATGTATGTGTGGAGGCACGAACCCAATGCAAGCTGCAGAATCACTTCCAATGGCGCTATCGGCGGCACATTTCCCCAGCTCTAGAACCGGCAGACCGTAGAAATCCCGTGATCGGCGGGTATGGGCGGGTGGTTGGTGCCAGCAATGTCTTTCTGTTGGCTGTCACTGTTGGTTATCTCTATTTTTGAGGCTGTTGGGCGTCCTTGTTGGCATCGGAGTACTGGGAATATCAGCGACTGCAGCATCTGTGGCTTATTCCGGCTGTTTGGTCACTTTTGCCTCTGCTGTCGTCACTTCCCTATCGCTAAGGCGGTTAGAAGGTATAGCTACTCCAGCGTAGTAATATCAGAAGTAATATATCCGAGTACCCATTGTACCCCTCATACCCCGCAGTACTTATGATTAGAGTCACTCTATCTGTTGCCGTCAGTTGTTGTCACGTTGTTGGGTACATGAGTAATGATGCAAGTATTAAACGGCTTGAGACCATTCTGCTATTGGTTTATATTGCCATATGGACGGAATAAATACTAATAAATAGCTAAAATAAATAAATAAATATTATAGCTCTTTTATTATTGGCCCTGACAAACAGCTACTCGTATTTGTATTTATTTGGAGTACTGTGCTCCGTATTCAAGTATCATTTTTCCATCATCGTCCCCTCAAACGGGAAGCCCAAAGCGGCAATCCGGGAAAATCGGTAAATGTCAGGCGGGGAAGGAGCGGGTCTGTTTATTAGTGCTAAACTCTTAAGTGGATCCTGTCAGGCGTGACCCCCACTTGCCCACGTTAATGTCACATGATCAGGTAAGTTATTCCTTCCACCTTCTCCCGTTTATATGATTGATTGAGGTCCTCTTAGCAAAAAAAAAAAAGTATTCGCAGCTACATTGGTATAGAGTCTTCCGTACACCAACTCATAACTCAGTGGTCATCAGCCAGTCAGCTCATTACCCTCCACAGTCCTGGAAACGTCTCTTCTTACCTCCACCCCACCTTCTCCGGCTCACTTAGTCTAAGGTCGGCCCCAAAGTCACCAAACTGAACCTCACCTCCCCCCCTGCCTTTTCCCTCTCCATAAATGCTCGCGGACCCTTCTCCAGTGCCTCCTCACAAAGCGCATCCCCATCTATTGGACCCCGATCAAGCGGCCCCGTCCTGCTTCCATCTAACTCCCACAGCCTGCCCCCTGCAGCCACAAACGCCACATAATGAAGATCAATGTCATCCGTGGCAGGAGGCGCAACACTATCGCCCTGTTGAGCTGAGGCTTGGTGTGCGGCTTCGAGGGCGGCAGAGTTGTAGAGGAGAGCGGCGCGCTCGGTGGGTGGGAGAGGGGTGGCGGCAGCGAAGAGAGTACCGAGGGTTGAGGATGGGTCTAGAGTTGATCAGTTCGCGGTATTTTTTCATATTTTGACAGGTTTTGGAAGGGGGACGCACCGATGAAGTCCTTCGCACCCCCATTTGCAGCTGCATGCAACAGCGCCATCAAGCCACATGCATTTCCAATCGTCTGGCGAAACCACATGACTGGCTCATCGGGGCCAGAGCCGGTGTAGGCCTCGATTGTGCTGTCTTCAGCTACGCGGAAGGCCTCATAAGTGTCGTTGGTGGGGAACACGAGGAGGAGGGCGTAGGCGGGGCGGGGGACGAAGGAGAGGAGGTCGGGGTCGTTGATGCTGTAGACGTCATGGATGGCGAGGGTGGAGGAGAGACCAAGGGTATGCAAGAGGGAGGTCATGACTTCGGGGTTGCATTCTGGCGGTTTGTTAGTGAGGGTGGGGTATAGTGGAACTGGAGAGAGCGGGCGGAAGAGGTACCTAATGGTATGAAGAACTTCCTGGAGGTCTTAGTTGGCGGTTCGTTGGTGGGAGGTGGGTCTGCCATTGTAGAGATAGGATGTGTAAGTGATTGTGTGGTAGCTGGCGAAGTTTGATGGTTGATATCAGTCTTTCAAGACTATGAAATTGATGAGCTGTGTTGAGAACGGTGATATCTGAGGAATGACGGCAAGGCTGTCAATTGCCAGCCTTGCAGGTGCATCGTAGGCAGCAAGCACACGTCAGGAACGTTTCGGGTGGTGCATCCGGATAATGAATCCTCCGCCCCCTTCTCTATTTTGCACTTGGAATCTGAGAAAGCCAGCTTCTGTGTCTTTTCAGTCATGGTCGGGTCCCATTTTCGATCTACTCACAAAACCTTTGAACTTCCTTACGAACCAGCGTACTATAGCACCGAGAATCCGAATCGTCATATATCGGAATTTTATTAAGCCTATTCTGCCATCCTCAGCTGTATTCCATCTCCGACTGGAATGTCCTCTTGTAAATAGTTGTGATTGTACCAATAAAACGTTTCAGGTGGAGATCCAAATCAGATTTCTGGGTGATTCTGTCAAACCAACAGTTACACAGCCTTATTTCTAAGTCATTCTTGACTTATGATTTGAATATTTGGTCCGTCACTAGCCTGTATCGACGGAGGGTCACAGGAGTACAAATCACGTTGCATTCGATCGAGAATAGGGAGCATAGCTGGTGTTTCACTGTGACCTGCATCATCTCATAATTTTTGTTATCACGATACCCGATTCTGAAACCGTAATTTAGTATCAAAGTCCCGATATGCGGCTCTGTATCTGCCTTCATTTCACTGGCAACTCCATGCTCTGATATGCTATTGGCGGTCGCGTTAAGGACGGTTAAAATGATTTGGCGTTCGAGTTCTGGTATGCGATGTTGTCTACTAGAGCTGTTAGAAGGCCTAAGCAAGGGGTTGCTTGGGAGTAATAGCGACGGTAAGTAAGGGTAGCTAGAAACTGGAATGACGAATGTTTAACTAATGCAAATTAGAGGGGTTCTGTGGATGCGAGATGAAAGGGATGCACTTATAGACCTACAGAGAAACTTGACAATCCCTTGGCAGCTCCAATTAAGGGACTGAAGGAACAGGATATAATGGCCCTGAGAAGTGAAGAAGAAACAACTTTTGCGCATATCAGCAGAAGATTAAGCTCACGAGTGACTGATCGCTTCTATCTGTCTCTGTTGAATGGTCTATCAGAACTAGAAGCTAGGGGATTGCGCATCAACCGAACAGAAAGAAGGCATTTGCAAACTATAAATTAACCACACCACGCCCACTTCTGTGGCTACATCTCGAGCATCTCTTACCACAAATACTAGAAATACAACGCCACCAATTAAATACCAACTGCCATCCGCCACAATGCAACTCATCTCCCTACTCGCTCTCGCCAGCATCCTCATCTCCGCAACAGTGACAGCCAAGGAAGACTGCTACAAGGTCAGACACTTCGGATACAGTCGCTGGTGCACGTCGGGGAAGTGCAAGGACGGCTACAGCCCAGTCAATAACCGATTCTGCGACATGCAAACGGCTTGTTGCAACATCTACTGCTGCAAGGAGGTTCCTGGTAAATGAGCGGGTTGGGGTAGATGGGCGGATTTTGGTGAGTTGAGGCTATTCATATACACTGTGGGCTGGCTGCTAATTTGATATCCTAGGATGAAGTAAGAACGGTATGGTGCAGCGGGTTAATAGGGAATTGATAGAACTGGTTGAGAGACATGCATGTTTAGCAATAGCTTATGTGAAATAAAGGGGGTTTAAAACCAACTAAGCTCCGTCTGACATGTGGGTTGCCAGAGCTATAGCTCAGTCCCATGCAAGGTTCAAGTGGGACGTTATAACGGCTGCCTTGCGTCCTTCAATTTTATCCTGGTGTTTAGAACCCGAATTTGCCTTTATCAATAGCATCTGGTGAAACTACCTTGCTTCCCAATTTGATAATATGAGACTTCTGAGGGGAAAGGCATAGGTTATTTCTAGGTTTTAGTGATGCGCATAGAGAACTGAGAAGTACTTAAAACCCCATATGTTCCTGTTCCTGTCCGCAGACCACAGGCTTCAGTCTTCTCACGACTGCCAATCTCACAAATTGCCCATCAAGCCTCGCGACAACAATTTACATAAACATCCTCTCTGGCGCTATCTCAATTCTACCATTACACTTAGACGCAGCCCCATCGCCTCATCACAACCATGCGCCTCCCCACCCTCCTCTTCCTCACCACGGCCCTTATCTCCACGTCTCAAGCTGAGGATTGCTACGGGCTCCTTAACTACGGAACAACGGCAAACTGCGCATCGTGTGAGAAAGGGTACTATGCTTCATATAATGGGCCTTGCTATGTGGGGCATGAATGTTGTCATGCTACTTGCTGTCGATGATAGATGAGCGGACACGGAGAAGAGAAGGGGGAGTCAGAGGAGGTTCCTTGGAATGATTTTATTTGGATCTGTGGGGTTGAAAGTGCAGTGCCGATTTTGGTGTGGTTCTGGGTGGATGATGGAAACTAAGGGTTGAATTATGGAGTATAGGACTGTGTTGGTAAAAATTCCAATGTGCTATTGAATTGTAGATCCTTCTCGTCCGGGCAATGTGAGACCATGAGACAGGCATGACGGACAAAATCACGAGGCCGAATGTGCAACTTGAGATGCTTCCACTTACGTCGACCGATAAAATCTGCTATGTGGATGGGTGGGCGGGGGGAAAATAAATATAACATACTGCTGTATATAATTACTAATAAAATAAATAAATTGATATATTCGCGGTTTTAGAGACCTATCGTCTTTATGCTAGATCGTGGTTTCTTGTCCAAGTATTCATATGACGAACTTTCCCAACCAAATATCCATTTGTGCATGTCTAGCATTCACTATGTATCAAAAGCACCCCAAGAGGCAACTATTGTATGTCGTTCGTCATCAGCTAACAGCTAACCCAGTAATGACCACCATTAACGCCACTAGGCACATCTCTGTATAACCCGCTTTAGCACCTATAGCCGCATCCTCGAAAGGCAGTCCTTGGAGATCAAACTTCACATTCTGCTTAACAGTCGAGTTGAGGCACTGCCCGTTTGCAAAATCAAGGCCAGTCAGGTCATCCGGCACATTAAAAAACATGTACTTCTTCGGATCCACGTCTTTGAAGCCCTTGGTATTATAAGGAAACTTATCATCCGAGTCCGTTGAGGACGTGTTCCGGAGCCAGATGCACTGCACTTGGTTCGGGAACTCGCTGACGAGCGCTGGGTAATCGGACATAACGTCTGAGTTACTTGTATCAGCGACTAAGACAAATTTCCTCTGTGGGAAGGTTTCAAAAACGCGCTGGAGCAGGAACTTTCGAATTGAGAGTGTTGCCGAAACGTCACTGAAATTCAGAGGACGCGTGTCGAAGGAGCCGAGAGGGTAAGTCTTGAAAATGTAGTCCATGTAATTTGCAGTGACTTGCTCAGGTGTGGTGGTGAG
Source organism: Pseudogymnoascus sp. VKM F-3808 (assembly GCA_000750675.1). Lineage (NCBI taxonomy): Eukaryota > Fungi > Ascomycota > Leotiomycetes > Thelebolales > Thelebolaceae > Pseudogymnoascus > Pseudogymnoascus sp. VKM F-3808. The sequence goes on along the minus strand of JPJR01001114.1, from coordinate 20,026 downwards.
GTAGTGAAAATGTAAGTCTGGGACCGCAGATGCCCATTTGGCGTAGTGAGCCGGCATGTTTAACCAAGGTCTGAATGGGCGGGCGAAGGAGTTAAGCAAGCCTTCGGCGGGTTTGTAAATCTGAGTAACACGCAAGATGTCATCAATGTCTGAAATGACAGTGAAGCCGGTGGGGGGCACGAGGTAGCCCGTCGCATTTCCTCCTGTTGCATTCAGAGCATAGTAGTTGAAAGCTTGAATTGAAGTCGTATCGTTACCAGCGAGGAGATATGACCCATCAGTCCCAGTTGTGTTCTTCAGCGCAATGAATCGCGCGAAGTCGCCTTGGTCTGTGGTCTGTTCAGGAAATATGATTTCCTGGCTCCCCGCTCTGGTAGCAACGAGTCCTCCAGCTTTGCCTGACGGCTGTGCGACATCTGGTACTACTGTAAAGCTGATATTAACATTGTCTTCGGCAACAACGAATATCTCGGCCGTGAGGTTGCGCGCTTGCACCTGTTGGGATTCTGGGAGGTCTTTAATATCCGTTCCAATTAGAAATACGTTTGCGAGGTCGTTTAGTTTGCTTTCAGAGATGTTTGGTTGTTTATAGACGTTTCCATGGACAAGGAGTGACCATCCATCCTCTGTCCAATTTGCGTAACCGCTAGGGGCACATGAGCTGATGATTATAGTACTAGCGCTCTGAGGGAAACTTGCGGTATATTCAGCACCTTTGTGGGTTGCGTGTCTAAGTCGCCCTTTGAGATGTCAAGCTTGCTTAAGACTGCCTCGCCAGTTGGGAGATCCTGGAAGAAATTTGGGACCCCGCTTGCTACATAGCTTGGAATGTTGCCTAGGTCAGAAAAAACACCGTCGAGATAGGAGCCAACATTAAGGTCGCGCCTGTAAACGGGCGTTGGAGCGCGATCGACGAGTGTTGGCGGGGGAGTTATCAAGGGATGTGCCGGATCGACAGGGCCTTGGGCCGGCGCTGCGATGGATCCGAGGGAGAAGGAGAAGAGGAGGAGGGCTTGAAGATTTGAAGAGCGCATTGTCAGAGACATTACGAGTGTAATTATCACCAATAATGCGTGGTATTGAGGACGAAAGGGGTAATTGAGAAGCTGGAGATGGCTACTTGGCCTACTTGGCTCTGGGAACCTAATCTAGGAAGAATCGAGGCGATGACGCTCTGGGCCAATAAAGCCAAGATGGTCGTCCCTGGGATGGGTTCCTGGGCGCCCCTTGACACCTCGGTAGCCTGAAACAAGCAAATTTTAGCAAGGGGGCCGATGACGTAGTGCATAGTACATGGTACCTGAGTTTTCAGAAGTCTCACGTGATGGATAGCAAAGGATATAAAGGATATTTGATATCCATGTTATCCTAAGCTGTTTGAGAATAGAAGGTTAGGTGCTGCGCGAGTGTCGACATACAAACATGGAAACTACTGCACTCATTATTGCCGTATGTTTGTACCCCTTCTATCGTGTCGGAAATCTTCAGAAACAGACAACTATACCTTACAAAACATCTCCCCTCAATCCGCGGTTAGACGATAGGGATATGCCAGGAGTTGAAGTGGAATAAAGACGGGAAAAGGCTGCGGTGGGAGGAAAGAGCATTACCAGTATATCAAATTATATTTCTCATGTAGTATCTTTTGCACACGAGATCATCTGTGCGAGGGCCAGAATATCCACGTCATCAGAGGAATGCAAAGGTGAGTTTATAGAGTGACACAGGCAGAAATTCCGTTGGACAGAAAAACTATCAAACTCAAATAACCCACGTTACCCCTCTTTGCGAGCTTGGACTGGAGGGGGCCATTCAAGGTATATAAACACATAGTAAACCCCCTTGCGTCAATTAAAAGCACAAACCATAATATTATTTTTATCCATCCAGTAAGAAAAATCTGATCCAAAATCCACCATGAAAACCCCCCTAGCGGTCCTCTTCACTTTCACGCTCCTTGCCACTGCCTCCGCTGTCTACAAATGTCTCGACTCAGCGCCGTACTTAAAATGCTGCAACGACCACCCCTTCGACTGCCAGATCTGTGTGCCACCCCACCTGCTCCGACCAGCCCCTTTCCCCGCAGCTGCAGCTAACCGTCCTTTTCCCTTAATAGTACGCGACCCCAACCAAGACTCCTCAAAACCGCCAGGGGCATCATATCAGCCAGCTGATTTGACAGCTTTTACGGCAGCCTGCGCGCGCCAGGGCGGAGCCTGGCCAGCATGCTGTTATGTAGATCCGAAGATAGTGGGGTGGCCCCTTTCTTTCCGTGTAGCTAGGTGAAGTTTACTTTACTGACCGATGCAATAGTCGTCGTGTAATCGGGCATTCAACTATCAGAATCCCAAGCGGAATCTTAATATCGCGAAGTCCGAAGCCCACTCACTTGCAAGGGGGCGTTTTGGTTGACATATACATTTTCTAGCTGGGGTACTGTAGAGGGGTATATTACGGAAATCCCAGCGGGGTATGAGACACAAGCTCCAAAGCAAAAAATTCGAAGGAAGAGGGATGAGCAGGCAGAAGAGGAGTAAAAACAAAGATTGATGACCGTGATGACTACTGACTGGGACGCTGAGGATGGCTATGCCAGGGGCCTACGATACTAAGAGGAAAGGGAAAAGTTTGGTTGGGTATCTTTATTAAATAAATATAAAGTTATAGCAATAAATCTTTTGACTGGAACCTTGCAATGCCCCAAATTCCTTCTCTGACTATATTGCTCAATGGGCGATCGCCGCGAATGCCATTGAAATGTCTCATATCTCAGCTGTAATATGCGGCAGTCCAATAACTGCCACGCAGTTCACATCACATGGGGTAGGGGGTTTAAATCCTTCAGCAATGTCCCTACTCAAATAGGAGGAATCCTCTCCCCACCCATCACAGATCAAGTCCTTCATCATCGCTTCATCTCTGCCATTACTGATCTAGCCAACTGGACTGCTTCGCATACCACGCAAGATACCTTATCTACAGGCATGCATCTAAAAACTACCTTCTTCATCACCTCCTTATTTGTATCTACCTTCATTGCTGCTGGATGCAGTGCAATTTCCAACTATGGGAAGCCCGACTCCTGCCAGGGCTGCGGACGACGGATATTTCGGCCCACGAGTGACCTGTGCGATATTGAGACGAGCTGCTGCCCGGGTTTTTGCTGCCTTCCAGTGAAAAGGCAGCTGGTAGAATAACTACACAGTGAGGTAAGTTGGCTCCATTTTGTTCGTGGATATTTAGCTTACGCGGTTTCCGAGGGTGAAGAAAACAGTTGTGGGCCTCACGTCGATTTGGCATGACTGGCTCTAATCTCTAGTGGGTCAGGGGGCTTCTATGTTATTGAGTACCACGCAGAAAAGATATAGTGATAACTGTAATAACTGTGAATTTCAGAAGCCCGTTTGAATGCCGTGTAATATCTCTTCTCGGATTTGTCCTATCGTTCAGGATCCAGATTCGCTGTAAAGTGTGATCTACACCTGTATTCATGCAGTCCTACCTCTCCACTTCAAAAATGTGAGACCCCCAAAGTCATGATAGGATGCTGTGTATGCCAAGTGGTTTTATTATCATTCTCGTCTCTCCGAAGCCCCAAGAAAATCTCCTTTGGCCAAGCACTATTAGAGGCTATTCGGTTCGACCACTGCCGTTCCTCCTTGGCAATGCTTCAAGCGTTGGTCAAGCGCCCTACATTGCCATGTTCAGCATCCTGACACTTATTCTGTGTTGCGTGAACTATAAGGCATTCCAGCCGAGTGCGTGGTACACAGGCTCCTATTACGAGATTTTTTCATACGTGATGTACCGCACTGGAGAGATAGCATATATCATCTTGCCTCTTATTTTCCTGTTTGCCTCGCGCAACAACATTCTACAATGGTTGACTAACTGGTCACACTAGACTTATCTAGTGCTTCATCGTTGGGTTGCTCGAGTCTTTGCCCTGCTAGCAATACTTCACTCTATCCTGGCTCTTATTTTATACAAGAAGGAGGGTGTTTACGAAATGGAAGCCATGAAATCTTATTGGCAGTGGGGGATAGCTGCTACTATGATGACTGTTGTCCTCGCTTTCTTCAATGGCCTCCCTTTCCGAAAATTCTTCTATGAGATTTGGTTGATAACTCATATTCTATTTTCAGTTATCTTGATCGTTGGTTGCTGGTATCATGCGTACGATTTATACGCATTCCTTGGCGGAGTTTTCTATTTCCTTTGTGCGGCGTCTGCTGTATGGTTCTTTGACAGATCGGCGAGAGTTGCGCGCCTTCTCATGATGGGACCACGCCGCGCAAAGGTTACAGAGCTAGGTGGTGATTATGCTTGCATAGACGTTCCGGCAGTTCGCTGCGGCTCGGATGCCTGGAAGCACGTCTACGTCTACTTTCCAACGCTCCGGCCACTGCGGTTCTGGGAGAATCATCCATTCTCAGTCTTGCCAACTCACTTGTTATTAGGGCCTCGGACCAAACGACGACACAGCGATAGGCAGTCCTCGGGAGATGCGCCGCACGACATCGAGAAGGAAGACAGAGTCAAGTCCAAAGTCCGAACAGTGCAACAGTATCCTGGAGCCGGCTTGACAATGTACATCAGAAAGGTAACGGGCATGACTAAACAACTGCGGGCAAATAACAACCTGCTCACTTTCGTGGAAGGCCCTTATCCGAACAACTCAAGCACGGCGATTCTTCGTTGCAATCGAATCTTGCTTATTTGCGGGGGTATTGGCATCACAGGTCTCCTCCCGTTTGCCCATAATCACTGGAATGTGAAGCTGGCTTGGAGTCTCAAGGAATCAGCCAAATGCGTGCAGGATGATTTGGAGCCGGCTCTCGCTGGAATTGCAGACAAGGAAATTAGAATTGGCTCAAGGCTTGATGTTGAGCAGCTTATTGCCGAGGAAGCTGCCGCTGGGTGGGAAAGAGTTGGTGTGGTGGCTTGTGGGCCAGGTGGTCTATGTGACGAGGTCAGGGCTGCCGTTATCACAGCTGCCAAAACTCACAAGACTGAGTTTGAGCTAGAGATTGAGTCATATTCGTGGTAAAGACTGCATTTTTGAGGAGCATTTCTGGAGAATTGGCTGGTTCCGGTGATTGATTTGGAGTCAAGCCTCTGATGGACTTGGTCAATCATGACGTGCTAAACAGTTTGATGGAAGAATGATGATACCTTTAGTATAGATTCTTACACTTCTTGTACGTATCCCTGCTATTAGTTGCATAACAGTGTTGTCTTGAAAAGCAGCTGAGAATGTTTCTTATTATATATAATTCTTCGTCGTCCTTACCAATCTATCTCTCGCAATTTAAAATAGCGTTGTTCATCATAATATGCTATGACGCTGTTATCAGAGGGTCCTGTGATTTTGTGGTCGAAGAGAGCGGAACTAAGCAACTATGTAGTTTAAAAGGAGAGATTCACAAGTACGTCTCGAAGTCTGTGCTTCGAAATTCGCTACCTTTGCAGGATGGAATGGCTCTTTGTAAGGCACGGGAGAGATGCGGACATTTGTGTGTGCGTCCAGATGAGGTCTCACTCTGCCACTCTGCCACTCTGGGCCCTCCAACCCCACTATCCGAAAGAAGTAACCACCGAGTGGCTCGACGCTGCTGTAGTGGAAGATCATTTGTTACCTTTGCAGGATGGAATGGCTCTTTGTAAGGCACGGGAGAGATGCGGACATTTGTGTGTGCGTCCAGATGAGGTCTCACTCTGCCACTCTGCCACTCTGGGCCCTCCAACCCCACTATCCGAAAGAAGTAACCACCGAGTGGCTCGACGCTGCTGTAGTGGAAGATCATTTGTGCGGCTTCGTGCACCCTGTCAACTAGTCTACATAGGGTCAGCGTAGTGGATGCCCAATTACAATATGTTCTCATAATTGCCTTCGCGTTTACCGACTAAGTGAGCGCAATTGAGAGAGTTTGCGCTCGTAGCAAATGGACTAGCACATTTTGCAGAGTCCAGTCGCCGACCAACAGGGGTGGAACCAATTTCTTTCTGTAAATACTTGTATATCCGGAAATCCGTTTGATGAATAAACGCTGAGACGCATGCGTTTGTTCATCTTGTAGAGAATCTCTCTCGTAGAGAATATCGCACTAAACTGTACCAAGGGGAGGTTTTATACCTTTGCTCTACACCATGACAACCGAAGTGGATCGCAAAAACAGTTCAGCAGACCCGTTGACACCAGACTTTGAGGCGGATGCTGCTGCAGAGAAGCACCAGACGCTCAATATAACCACGATACCGGGCAGTAATGATGAAGAATTCACCGCGAATTCTCAATATGGTGTCTTGGCTGCTGAAGCAATGACGACCGTCTGGAGTAAAAGAGATTTGATCATTGCTTTTGTACTGTAAGTGCATTTGCTCAAAATCTTAGATGGTGCAGCTAATACCTCGCTAATACCTCCCCAGCCTCTGGCTTATTCAAGCTGTGAATTACATGCAGTCTACTGCAACAGCTGCCTTTACCCCGTTTGTCACGAGCGCTTTTGCCGCCCATTCGTTGACTGCTACAACAAGTGTTGTTTCTAGCGTTATTGCTGGCGTCACCTCCTTGGGTGTTGCCAAGGTTATGGATATTTGGGGACGGCCCCAGGCGTTTACCGTTATGCTGGTGTTGATGGAAATCGGCCTCATCATGATGGCCAAGTGCGAAAACGTTCAGACATATGCTGCAGCACAAGTATTCTACACCGTCGGGTACGTTGATTATGACGCCCGTGGCTTGATTCCACATGTTTGACGTGGCTCTAGATACAACGGATTGTCATTCACTTCGACAGTGTTCATCGCAGACATGTCTCAACTGAAAAACAGAGCTTTCGCTATTGCTTACTTGTCCTCGCCATCAGTCATAACTCCTTGGATCGGCGGTTACCTATCGCAATCGATGCTAGATCATGTGGGATTCCGTTGGGGTTATGGAATCTGGGCTTTTGTTTCTCTGGTCCCCACAATACCACTTCTCTTTATTTATACTTACAACTACCGCAAAGCAAAATCGTCCGGTGTGGCACCAAGGCGTGAGAGCGGTCCAGCAACTTTTCAATCCCTCTATTATTACGCTGTGGAGTTCGATCTGATCGGCATAATCCTCTTTGCAGGTGGCGTTGCCCTTTTTCTGTTGCCATTCAATCTCTACTCGTTTCAGACACTCGGATGGCGTTCACCTATGATCATCTGTATGCTGGTCTTCGGTCTGGTGACATTGGTAGTCTTCGCTATTTGGGAGAGGTGGTTTGCGCCAAAGCAATATATGCCCTTCTCAACCCTCACGGATAGAACAGTCCTCGGAGCTTGCTGCTTGTCTGGTATACTCTTCGTTGCTTTCTACATTTGGTATAGCTTCTTCTATTCCTTCCTCCTTGTGGTCGACAATCTCGATGTCACGAAAGCAACATACGTTGTCAACGTCAACAGCTGCCTTGGCTCCTTCGCTGCTCTCTTGGTGGGCGCATATGTTCGATGGAATGGCCGCTTCAAGAAATCGGTCCTGTTCGTGGGAGTTCCAGGCTTGGTGCTATCTATAGCACTCATGATTGCCTTTCGCAATCCCGGCCACGTTGGACTCATTATCATGTGCATAGTTTTCTATGCCTTGGCCTCATCAATTGTTACCATTGGAGACGAAATGGCCGTGTTGGCTGCGTGTACACACGCACATATCGCCACAGTCATTGCCATGCTGAGTGTGTTCGCGAGTATTGGAGGAGCTATTGGCTCCTCAATCGCAACAGCCATCTGGACTGGTGTCTTTCCCGTCAGACTTGCTATGTATCTTCCAGCCGAGAACCAAGCTGACGTTCTAACCATTTACGCGGACATCAGCACGCAGCTTTCTTTCCCGGTTGGATCTGCAGCAAGAGAGGCCATCAACCACGCCTACGCAGACTCACAGAGATACATGCTCATCGCTGGTGCATGTATCCAAGCATTGGGTATAGTTGCAGTTTTTTTCTGGAGGGATCTGAACGTGAAGGACTTCAAGCAAGTCAAGGGAACGGTTTTCTAGACTTCCGCCTACTCTACTATATTGGGATTTTTGACCTTTTCTCCGTCGAAAGGGACAATTGCAATTACATGGATGAGATTCTGCTGAGCGGGTGACATGGTGCAGTATACACGCACTAAAACGAATCAGAGATAGATCCAAGATGAGAAATCTGCTGCCTATCGAAATATAGAGAAGTAGAACTCGTCGAGTCATTCGTTTTGAGCACAGGCCCTGTATGATGACCCCTACCTACCACTACTAGTCTCCCTCGTTCACTCGGTGAATCCGGCCTGCGCGCTGGCGCCTCGGGCCGCTCCCTGTGAGGGGTTGCACCCGTAGTTATGCTTGACGCTTATGCGTCCACGCTATCGGCTGACGAGGTGTTATACTCGTGTCAGTGCCACTGCCACTAGCGGCCGCAGCACTGTCATTTCTCTGAGGAAGGAACCTCTATTCCTTTCTCCTCTCCTTAGTTAATTCTTCTTGCAATACAAACAAACTTTGGTTATATTACATCCTTTTAGCTTGGCATAAATTAGAAGTACCTTAGTTCTCTTCCTTCTACATTCCTGGCACGCATTGCTAGTCACAAAAGCGGATCCCCTTCGTCTTCGACTATCGTCACCAACATTCACATTTGCTGGATTGACCAATGCGGATTGCTTATTGTATGTGAATGAATATCAGGGAGCGTACTTATACCAACCCTTCGCTTGCAGCTCCATTTTTTCCCTGTCGCACATCCAACCCGCTTTATTATACCAGCGTCATTGTCTCAATTTTATATTCAACTTCAACAGCCCCAAATCATCTCTCTAGCAGCAACAATACATCTTCGAAACTTACAACAGACAGCCCTGATAGAGTGCGAGACTGCCTTTTTTTTAGCATTTTTTTTCTACCTATTTAGAATGCAGGATAGCCGTTATTTGATTTTGTTGTCTTTATAAAACCCCAATCATCACCGAGCTGTCACGAATCCTATGCTATTATGAATACGGGCCACAGCGCATACCAATTGCACTTGACAGTCCAGCTATTGCTACTACTGGCACAGAGTAATGTCTAAATGCAGTCATGGCCACATTGTTGAATCCTTTTTCACGCTGGGTTTCGGGTCAATCTCTCATATTAAAGTCAGTCCTATTACTCAACCTAAGAATAAACTCAGCACTTCGTCCGCTACTATGCATATTAAAGTGATATTTCTTGGCATCGCCGCCTTGGCCTCTTCAACCTCCGCAGCTCCCTCACTGCCTGGAGTTCCCGCGGCTCTTGCAGGTCCAGAATGCGAATTTCCCGAATATTACGGGCGAGAAGATTACGGGTGCATCACAAGCAGCTGCCCACCTGGTAAAACGTTTACTCGTGGAAGCAGTGCTGCGATGGGCTCTGCTGTCCATAGTCATGGACACTCTATACACAGTGAGTTAGACTCCACCTTCATTCTTATGTTTGGAGCTTACTTGACAGAGAGTCGACAGAGGACGTGTACGGTACCGTACAGTGCCTGCGGTTTCTCCGTCACCTTTGGTACAACGCCGCTATACAGTGGGTAGCTAGCTCTTAGATAGAAGCTTCGTGCTCGACTCAATAAGAATATGCTTCCCAACACTTGCCTAGCTCTGGATAACATACCACCTCTTTTCCACACGCACACCCTTACAATTTCGTCCCTGTGCCTTCTCCCTGCCATCATCTGAATGCACCTCACCACCATGCGTCCATTATCCGATTAAGCCCCCGTCTACGGTGGGATCATTCCTCCTAAACCGTAGAAGCTGTCTAATGTATAGAGCGTGTAGTTATGGTAGATCAGGTATGGTTGTGCTTGTAATTGTGTAATAGAGCGGCGGGTGGGGAGGTTTTGTAAAAGCAGCACGAGAGCGCAGACCAACGTCGCCGCCGCCGCGTCTGCTTCCATGGCCGTTGCGCATCATATTACAGAATGCGCGTTAACAGTAGGTGTGACTTGGCCTCGCAGCTCAGGTAATGGAGTCCGAGACGTTGACATTGCATGTGCTGACTTATGATGTGATGCGGGGTTGAATAAAATCAACAGGGTCTTTCGCCATATCCGACTTCCAGACTCAATATTCTACAAACATGCACCAATACATGTATAGATTACAGGGACAGAAAGCGCAAGATTGGAAAACGGCCGAAAGGTGCTAGACCATCAACACCCATGTGCGGAATTAATACGGAGTCCAATAATGCAGAAAGAGGATGTTGGAAAGATCCAACAGCTCCTTCAGGGCACTTGCAAGGGTAAGCAAGCAAAGGTGGGCCTTAACATGGTCTTCCAACCGAAGCGATGTATTTAACTGCACAACCTGTATATAAAAGGTACTTTAATAGAAGTTAATATCCATGTAAATTTAGTAAATGCTACCTGCGCAACTCATGCATACTATAGTTCTCTGATTATGGTGCATCTTACTTACTTTGGGTGCAGAGCTCGCTCAGCTGCATTTTTAATTTAAGCTCTCGTTGGTCTGTACCAATTGTCCGAGGTTGTAACTTGCCTCCATTCTCTTATAACCTCCCCATCCCTTCCACCCCGCCATCACTCCTTTCCAACCACTGCCACCATGCATTTCTTTGCCCACACCTTTGCCGCCCTCAATCTCGCAGCCCTGACCCTTGCTGCCGCCCATTCCCCTGCCTCACCCACTCTCGCCGAGCGAACAAGTCCCGATCTCAGTCTCACTGGCAACGACGCTGTACCCCCTTTCAGCCTCCCAACCCTCATCTCTAAAGATGCATTCAAAGCCGACTCGCAAAGTATTGAGGCTATCCGTGCCACCCTTGCCCTTTACCCGCTCGCCATTGATGGCAAAAACTTCGATGCCCTCTCCCGCGTCTTCGCGGAAGATGCAGTCGCAAACTACAGTGCACCATTGAACGTCTTAACCTCGCTATCAACAATCCAATCCACCTTGAAATCCAGTCTGAATCCCGTGACCACGCAGCATTCCTACGGAACCCAGTTGATTGATATTATATCACCTGACTCAGCTTTCTCCGTGACATACTACACGGCCACTCATTTTGGGAGGGGGTTGTTGTTCACGGGGCAGACGGCGACGGCGTTTGGACAGTATCAGGATGTCTTGAAGAAGCAACGGGATGGAACGTGGAAGATCACACATAGGAATTTGGTCTACATGGTTAGTTAAAGATGCTCCCCATACAGTAGTTTCCTGCAGATTAAGTTTAGTACTGACATAAAGATAGGGCCCAATTACCGGCAACCTCCTGATCTTTACTTTCGCAGGATAAATGCATTAGAAGATCTCTGCCTATCAAACTAGTGTTTTAATACTAGATATAGATCGCTTGTATAGTGTATTACTCGCTTTGAAATTATAACCCCCTTAAAAATAAGCTCCTTACTTGAAGGCACCCCCCTTACTTTACAATACTGTCTCGTAACTGCTTTATAGCATAGCTAAGATATTTGTAAATAACTATGCAAACATAAGCTATGCCCATTTACAAAGTCTTTGATTTAAAACAACTCGCTATTTCAAATGTACTCGTGAGACTCTGAGACATACCTCCTACGAAATACATAGAGGCTACTACGTACCCACATTTACAACAACCTATCTCAAATCTTATTAAAAAAAAAAAAAAATCCATCTTTCAGCCACTACTATGCAAATTAACACGATTTCTCTCGGCATCGCTGCCTTGTTCGCATCAGCTTCCGCAGCCCCGCCAGCAGCTTTCCCAAGATCTGGAGGATGCATGGACATAACACAGTACGGAGACCAAAAATTATTAAAAAAAAAAAAAAAATCCATCTTTCAGCCACTACTATGCAAATTAACACGATTTCTCTCGGCATCGCTGCCTTGTTCGCATCAGCTTCCGCAGCCCCGCCAGCAGCTTTCCCAAGATCTGGAGGATGCATGGACATAACACAGTACGGAGACCAAAAATTCGGATGCTCACCATGCCTGGTTGGCCTTGAAGTCAACCCTGGAAGTATTCGAAACTGCAACATTAAATGGGAGTGCTGTAAAACTGCCACTTGCTGCATACCATACCGGTGGGTCAGGCTTAACATTCTATTTTCAAACTCGTTACTGACTAGATATTTAAGAGACTAAAGTTTGGGTAGTGGGTAGATGCTACCCATACAGGCAGACTTTTCAAGTTCTTTGCGGTTCATAGGATTTCTCAATTTATAGTCCTGTCATACACTTCTTATGTTGTGCGAAGAGTTCACGGGCTATTATTTGGATTTGGGGGATTTTTAAGAGTGCTTCAAATGATGAAAGGGCACACAGCCTTATATCAAATAAAAAACAACGCTTTAAAATACAGTCTTTACAAATATACTCCCGTAACTATTCCATATATTATTGTTGGGCAGTATTTAAAGGTCCCTCCACGTCTGACATTAGATTGACATATCTCACATTAAATCTACAAAACATAAACTCGTCCTTTAGCCACTATGCATCTTCACGTTATGTTCCTCGTTATTGCTACCATAATGGCCTCAGCTTCCGCAGCCCCCCCAGCCCTCAAGGGATGCATACCAGTCACCGGAGGATCCTTCGGGGAAGCAAAATTTGGCTGCAAACAACATGGCTGTCAGGCTGGTTATTTCTTTCACCCGTATCTGAAGGGATGCCAGGTTGGACGTCAATGCTGCGATGGATACTGCTGTAATTACCGGTAAATCATACCCCGCGTTCCCTCTTGACATGTTACTGACCTGATAACTTAGCTAATTGGTGGACGCCTCATGCCACACCCCAAAGTCACTCGAATACGCCTGAGGTTGTTGCCGTCTGGCAATGTTCTCAAATTTTAGGCTCACGGGCCTCCGGCTATGCATTCTGACGGATTCAAGTTATCATGTGGTCCTGGTGCGCGTCAAAATTCCACGGGAATTAAATAGCATAATTATCTATTAAACCGAGAAATATCTTTAAATAAAATTGTGTCAAAAACGCCACTTCCGCCCAGGCAGATTTTAGCATCAGGCTGTGGAAAAACAGTGCATCCCTTACTCTAAAAATATTCCCCTGTGACATGTGTGGCTAATGAAACAAAGTGAGTAAATCCTAACTTCTCTTGGTTTATATCCGAATCTTCACACAGGTCCCCTATCTTTGTTCCACTGGTGCAGCAATGCATTGATGATCCTATACACGATCAGCTCTTTCCCAATCATTCCCGAGACCTGCATGGCATCAAAGACATGACTTACATTTTCTCCATGACAGCACCCCGGCATGTGACCCCCATTATTTTTCTCATCGGCATACATGCACATCTGCCAAAAATCATTATAACTGGCCAGCACCCTCGTGACTAAAAAAACGCACGCATTATTAATAAGTTGCTCCACAAATATCGCGTTTATGGGACTTGTAGGACTGACCAGGAGCACAAGATTCCGGGAAAACGACCTTGTCGTAGCCGGCACAACATTTTAAGATTGTATGGTTCGTAGGGCACTGGTAAGTGGGTGTATCAAGGGGGGCTGGGAGGACGAGGGCGAGGGTGGTTGTGAATAGGAGAAAGAAAGAGGTAGTCATATTAGCAACAAGTTAAGTGTTAAGAGCGGGAGCAAAACTACAGAGGTGCGAGAATTGTATTGCCAGGAGTAATATTTATAATCATACCCCGAGGAAAACACTGCTTTTTATATACAGCGCGGTGAAGCACAGCGCAGCTCGTATCCCCATCTCACGCAGCTCAGCAATAAGTAAGGGGTAGCCCTGTACGACAAGGCACAATTTTCTCCCCGCAGGTGCACATTTGGAATCCGTCGCACATTCAGCCTTGCTTCATTCCCTCGGGCTCTTTAGCTACATAGGCGCCGCGGAGACGCACAGGGTTTTTTGACGTGATGAAGCTGACCGGAAGCAAGGGGGCGATGATAAGTAGGTCCGAATGCCTACAGTAACGTTGTAGGCGGGGGTATTGTGTTGTGATATTCTATAAGCCCGTAGGGTCCATGCGAACTGCTGCAAATTGTGTTCCGCAATGCGCCTACTCCAACGTCGGCAAACACGTTGTGAACGCCTCCTTAGAGAATTACTCAACCCAAGACTCCTGTTGATGTGCCTCATATTATATACTTGCAATTGTTGCATTTATGAGCCGGGCACCTAGTTTAGCACGCCTTTCTTCTTCTTCTGAGACCACGATATTAATATCCGCGTGCACAGTGCATCCGCACGAGTACTCCCAGACCGCCGTACTTTCCAAAATGTAGTGGACCCCTTTCTGGAAAGAGCTAAACCATTTGCGAATTACACGCTCCCATTCGGCCACGACGCGCCATTGACCACCAACTCGGACGAGTCTGGTCTCGTCGTGACCATGGCAAGGAATGAACAAGCCAATTTGGCATCCACGGTACGATGCGAGGTCGGCGAGAAGGGAAACGGAGACAGACTCCAAGTTTGGACAGAGCTTAATGAGGGACAAGAAATTCTCAGTGACCTGAGTGAGGAAACTGCACTTGTCTCTAATCGCTTCGTATGCAGATATTATTTTGGTGGAGTAAGCGAGTGTGATATTTCGGACCGAGTGGCGCAGAACTTGTTCACGTTCGAAGGTAGCGAGGATCTCAGCAAAATTATGCACACCGAGTTCTCGGAGCCTGATATTCTGTACGTGCAATCGACACAAATAAATCACCTCCGCCTGGACTTGCTTGCAGAGTAGATGGAGTTGTTTAGAGCGAAATGAGTATTCAATTTTCGTATTAGGACTGGGACGACCACAATTGGGCCAAGGGACCGATGCTGTCATGACATTCCAGTGTTCCTTGGATGATTCGAGTACGCAGACATAAATATGAACTCTAATATCTCTTGGCAAGGCGAGGAATGCAAATTGGGTATTCTGTGGTTCTCCATGTTCTTTCGATCTTTCAAATGCGTCAGCTACGTCTAGATAAACTGGGAATGAGTATCACCCTGAAGCGTCCGGTGTATTTAAAGGGGGCGATTGCTGATCAACTTTAGAGTCCCCACAGCCATCCATACACTTCACTGGCGTGGTCTGATCCAAGCCCAACAACGACACAGACGGCTTGCAGGTGTATTCGTGAGCCAATGTCATTTCTGCGGGGCCAGTACCAAACTGTGAAGAATAAATATTGGGTCTGTTGCATATAACGATAGTTTGATTGTGGTCATAAAAGTCTGTGAAGTGGCATCCTAGGCAGCTCTTGCAGCCAGCGTGCCGCAAATATATGGCCTTGGTAGGCGGAGGAATAACCAGTTCCATTGTAAAAAGAACAAGATGATTCAGAGACGAAGAAAATCCGAGCGCCTAAAGCAAGTAGTCTCGAGGATAACGTTCCGTGGAGATATTGCGCGAATATTGCGCGATCTGGATTATTCAAAGTTGTTTCCAGCGGTGGTGATATCCGATAATGATAGAAAGGCAAATGAAATCGGAGATATGTTGCATGAACAACGAACCAAAACGAACAGAAATTGATGTTGTCTTTGAGAAGATAGCGAGGTGTGGTAATCAGCGGAAAAGGAAGGAAGGCGCGTTATGAAAGTATGAAAGAAGAAGTTGCGTGTTATGTTTGTTTGCAAATGAGCATTCGACAAATGAAGAATAAAATGTTGGCAGGAGCTACCAACGTAAATGGCACGAATTGACTATTTATTATATTTCCTTTACCAGCACCAATCTATTTACCTTGCCATATCGCCCAATCCATCAGCAATCTACAAAAATCCCATTATTTTCCTCGAGCAGGTATCTTTTTTCCCATCAACCAGCAAACTTATCTTCCAAAAGACCGAGTGGAGAACCCCCAACCGCAATGCACACAAAAAAAACGCCCAAATTCCATGCCGCAAGAGGTCAAGATCTTACATATAGCCATCTTTACAGCTCCACCTTGTACTTCATCCGGACCTTCTCACCCCACACCGAAAGCCACCACGGCACCCAGATAAACGCTAGCGCCACGAAGGCAAGCAAGCTGTTACCCCACCCCAGTCCAAGGGTATCGTACATGTCCTGTCCCGCGAGCGGCAGCACCGCACCGAGGACACACCTAATAACCGTATTTGCCGCCAAAGCACTGGCGGCAAAGATGGTGAAGGCATCAACCATGTACATTTGGATTGACATGAAGACGCCCAGGTTACCGATGCCGATGAGCAGCGTGCCGAAAATGGGTACAATGTAGTGGACGTGGTATTGCGCGGTCCACCCGTAGATGAAGAGGCCGGCGGGGATGAGCAAGGAGGCAGGGAACAATGGGGGGAGGCGGTACTCTGGTTTGTAGACCAGATCCTTGTCTTCGGTGCCGGGAGGGCAGTCCTTGCGTGCGTTGGATTTGAGGATGCGGTCGGAGGTGGCGCCGGTGATGACGAGTCCCATGAGAGAGCCGATGCCGATGCCGAGGAAGGAGAGCCCGACAGAACCGGAGGAGAAATGGTATTGCTGCTCGAAGACGACGGAGAAGGTCGTAAAGAGGAGGTAGAGGTAGCCGTACACCACGCCCATGTACAGCGACAGGCTGAGCACGATGGGACTTAGGAAGAGAAGCTTCATGGGGCGCACGATGGCACGGGCAAAGACCTCTCGTGGAGTGAGGCCAGTATCGAGTTTCGACTTCAAATCGGTGTTGCCCGTTTCTTTGATCAGGCGGGCAGTCTTGCGTGCGAGGAGAACCGGTGCATAACTCTCTTTGAGGAAGGCGAGGCACAGGAGCGAGAACACTCCAGTGGTGATCGCAAGGATATAGAAGACCCAGCGCCAGCCGATGGACTCAGCAGCGAATCCTCCAGCCACAGGCCCAATGACTGGTCCGAGGAGAGGACCTAGAACAAAGCCCGACATCGCTACACCACGTCGCTGCTGTGCGATCAGGTCTGCAATGGTACCTCCGCCGATGGTTAGGCAGGCGGAGCCTGCCACGCCAGCTAGGAAGCGGAAACCGATGAGCATGTTTAGATCTGTGGCCAGGGCGCAGGCAACGTTGAAGATGACAAAGAGAGCGTTGGTGACGTGGTATACGGGCACGCGGCCGTAGATCTCAGATAGTGGAGCGAGGAATAGGGGGCCGACGCCGAATCCTAGGATATACACCGAGACAACGAAAGAGGCCAGTGTCTTGGAAGTCGAGTCGAATTCCTTCATGAGAGATGGCACGCCAGGGGCGAACATGGCTGAGGGGTGGATTAGTGTCTAGTCGATCAACGAGGGACGAGATCAATACGTACAGGATGCAAGTGGCGCGACGAAGGTCAGCATACTGACGAGAGTAACGTTCCATACTCTCTTCCACCTCGGCCAGTTCATCGGATTCTCTGGGTCATCGGGGCCATCCCACCAAACGATGTTTGGATCCGTGATCTCCTCGGCTGGCTTCTCTCCACCCTCTATATCTTTCTCCGTGTCTACCTTTGTGACAGTGACCCCCGCCTCCTCTAACTTCTCATGCCGGCCGGATCCATTCACGGAGTCGACGTCGGTCTCTTGAGCGCTGGGACTAGCTAGCCCCTCTGCAACAAGCTTGTGCTCCTTCTCCTCCACGGAGTGGGTTGACTCAGAGCTCGACATGGCCTTGTTGTAACTGCTGCAAGACATCCATCGTCAGTTTGATAATCCATTTATTCATAATCACAATGCATCTTGGCGCAGTCGTCGACTTGATGTTCGAGGCCCTGGGACTAGCTAGCCCCTCTGCAACAAGCTTGTGCTCCTTCTCCTCCACGGAGTGGGTTGACTCAGAGCTCGACATGGCCTTGTTGTAACTGCTGCAAGACATCCATCGTCAGTTTGATAATCCATTTATTCATAATCACAATGCATCTTGGCGCAGTCGTCGACTTGATGTTCGAGGCCGAGGCTGGCTGTTTCCCGACGTGTCTCGACCACCATTCCGCGCGAGCCGGTGTGGGGTAAAGTTGGGGTCGTGGAGAGAAATGCCACAGCGGGAGCGGACAGTGCGGAGTCATTAAACCATCATCATTCACGTACCTGAAAACCAAAGCAATTATCACGACGTCTCCGTCAACTGCTGGGCTCGTTCAACACTACTGGTATTTGGCTCGAGGATGACAGCGACAGGCATGATATATATTTCATCACAAAAAGGCCAGTCACATATTATTGTTAGATTTTAAATCCGCCTGTAAAGGCAGGGACCCCACACTCCATGCTGATCCCATACCCTCTATGGGGCGGAATCGGGGTCGGAAAATGGTTCAATCGGTTTCTAGCTTTTGGCCGCACAAAGCAGCCGCTTTGTAAGATCCCTACCTCCAGTATTGAATATTGAAGTGTTATTGGATGGGTATATCGGCACGCTCTTCATAATTGCGAAATGCACACTGATGCACACCGAAGCACGCCACAAACATGTTAGTGTTGATGTTAGCCCCGTCTTTAGGGCGTCATTAAGACGGCGCCCCGATAAGTCCTATTTCCGGCGGCGGAGTTTCCATGGAGTGTCCATGGACCATCCATGGCATCAAGCTTTATGGCTGATAACAGGGTGCATAACGCATAATGAGCTGAATAAAGCGTGTATAATGAAGGATATGTAAATGTTGGGGTAGCATCCTTTCCGACGGCCGAGAGACATGCCCATTTTATCCGTCGATTGTCGCACTTATTCCACACGGCGTAACTTACGAAACATTACGTCCGCGAAAGAAATCTCCGCTTCGGCGGTCGAATGCTGTGACTCCTGGACTCGAGGATTCTGTGACTGTCGCGGCGACGGTGTAGTTGCTCATCATTGCTTTCTTTGGCCGAGTCCGCAGACTGACACATGTCCGCACCGAGTCGCGCTCATGCATGCGCCGCCATGACAAAGCAGCTCGGTGAAGGTTCATGCTGTGGCTGTATGAGCTCGTGCCTTCCTCGTGCAACTAGACTTGGATATGGCCGTCTGGAAGCCTGGAACATTTCCGGAAACTGACTGTATGAAACCCAACAGGCCAGTGAGGCTATCGAGATTGATAGACGTACATAGTGCCTTAATATTAAGCCTGGTCTGGCCCGATTGGTGCGTAGATACGAGGGGCGCATCGATTCGACTACCCTAGCACATACGCTGAGGGGGGCATAAGCTCGCTATTTGTACAGCAGTCCCCGGTAATCTTCGGTAGGTCGTCGGCAGCTTCGAAGCCTAGGCACGTTCTCGATTTAATAGTACTGGGGTATGATCTGATAATGCAGCCAAATGCATTATCCTGTAGGGTAAAGAGTTTTGGTGGCTTATGTTATTATAACCTCTCGGAAGTTTGTAACTGTAAGCAGTATAAAGAAGGTACCAGGCGCGCGCGTGTGTCTGACTCGGTTGTAAGCTGGGGAGTGGTATCGTATGGAACTGTTCAAAGCAGTCAGATCCTTATAGCTGTAATTTATACGTTTATATCACCTCTGTAAGCCCATGTTTCAAATTGCTTACTTCGTCCACGAACTCAAATGTGTTCCCGTGGTTACATGGCGGTGATTCAAGACAGACGGAAGTCTTGGCACACGTGGAATCCATCAAGGTGGCCAAAATTTAAGTTTAGCGGCAGCTGCCGCACAACCTCAGCTGTCAAACCTGACCACCGCAGGCAGCCATCCAAGTTCAACCGTGCTTCTCGTTCATTTTCTGGCCTCTTAATTCTCCTGGTGCGATGAATAAGATTGTTTGATACAGCTCTACATCTCCGATACCAACGGCGACGCATTAAAGAGCTTCCAGGCTCCATACCCGGTCACACGAGACCATGGACAAGTAGCTCCCCCCCCAGCCTCCAAATCAGCAGCTGCGCATTTCTAACTCGATCCTAGACCTTTCTACCGCCGACAGTCCGACGCCTCTCGAAGCAGCTCCTCCAACAACCTCTCCTCATCACCCTCATCCCACGCCCTACAAGACCTACTCCCCCGCCCATACTCCGACGCCCCATCCTCACGCGACCGCTCCCTCTCCTCGACCAACGAATCGCGGTTCCCAGCATACTCCTCAGCCCCGAGATCCGAGCGCTCGCGCTCGCAGAA
>JPJR01001111.1:0-11526 GCA_000750675.1 Pseudogymnoascus sp. VKM F-3808 | reverse complement strand
ATTGCGACATCAGCTGCCGCACCGTCGGCCAGGGTATTGTTCTCAGCCTGTAAACGTTCCTCGCGTCGTTCAGCTGCAGCTCGGGCTGCTGCTGCGGCCTCTTCTTCAGTCCCGGCTTCCATGTCGACATCGTCGTCATCGTCGCTTTTCTCATCACCGTTAGCCTGCGCAGTATCGTCGTCTTCAGTGTTTGCCACGGGAAGGGACGGTAGCTTTTCAAGTTTCTTCTTCATTCCTTCATCATCTCCAAACACCAAGCCCTTCTTCGTTGATTTCTCTTGGTCCTGTGCAGACTTTGCTCCAAGGCCAAATGCGCTCAGGTTACCACGTGCTTTGGGCAATGCGGATGCTATTGAATCAGTTAGCAATGGTGTAGATGTAGTTGGGGGTAGATGCAGCGTACCTTTTGAAGAACTGGAAAATGCTGGAAGGGGTTTGTTAGCTTGAACACCGTTCGTCGCAGATAGTGAAGTAGCGGACGTTTGAGCAATATCAATGCCTGGAGTGTTCTTGTTAAGAGCAGCAGCAGCATTCAGTTTTTCAGACGCCCTTCTTGCAATTGCCTTGGGGTCAAACTTCCCAGCATACGGTGCAGGTGAGCCTGGTGATGCAGTGTCAGCGAACAGTGCCGGTGAACCCGGGGTTGAGCCACTGGTTTTGGCGTCAATGTCGTCCAGAAGTTTGCGCGTGCCACCTGATTCGAGCTTTTCCTTCTGCTCTTTCTGTTCAGCAACCTTTTTCTTCCATGCTTCTAATTTTGCCAGCCTTTCCGCCTTCTTTTGTTCATCGGTAGGACCGCTAGGCGCCTTGGGTTGTTCAGCCTGAGGAAGTTTGTTAGATTGATTCCCAAGCTGATGGAGGGGTACAGAACATACTGCATTGCGTTTCCCGTCAGGCTCCCGGTTTGACCTACTATCACGACCATCATCAGGTCTAGAACGTGAGTATGAGTTAGTATGATCCTCGGGGCGTCTTTGAAGCCTGTCACGGGAGTCATCTCGCCTGTCCCTATAGTCTCGATCACGGCTGCGGCGTCGCCTTCGGTCCGGAGAGCGTTCTCTGTCTATGTGCCTTTCTCTAGAAGGTCTGCGGTCTCGAGACCTATCTCGTCGTCTGTATCCATCATCTCGTCGACCTATGGAGCGATCTCGTTGGCGGGGTAGGTCGCGTGCATCACGGTGGCGTCGCTTGAAATCATCGTCAGTTAAAGAACTTTTCGGACGTCCATCACGACTTCTTACATCGATGCTGCGGGAGCGGCTTCTCCGCCGTGGCGCCCCTCGTGGGTCATCCCGGCGGTCTCTGTCTTGTCGAATATCATCGTCTCTTCTGAGTCTTTTGGAAGAGTGGTGAGATCCTGTAGCCGATGGTGAGCGAGAATCCCTTCGACGCGCCATGGCTGCGCCGTTATGACTTAAGTGAGAAGTACTCTGATAAGCTTCTCGCAATTCTCAACTATATTTCTACCGTCGTAACAAGTTTGCCGTGCGAATGCCGTATAAATCAGACTGGTCGCTGGGTTATTATTCACAGGCGTAAGTAATTTAGTGGACTGTCGCAACATCAACTTGAATTCACAAGGCAGATGCTTAATTTGCGTGAATGGTCCGCTTCGGTCGCCGTGTGTGCCGTATCAGTGATAGCTCAAAGCTCCTGGCCCACCTGAGCTCGCGTGATAGGGTACATCGCCGGCAGTACTCCAGCCTCCTCGTTGTTTCAGGGACAACTGAGACGTCCGCGAAGTCCTTTCAGAGATCGAGGCTTTGGTCGTCGCCAATATACCGAATACACCTCCATTGAAAGGCACAAAACTTGAATCGCATAATCGCCATGTTTTCCGCAATCGGCAGAGCAGCAATTGGAAGGATCGGTGGTGGTAGATCAACAGCACGCGTCCCGCAACACATCCAGCGCGTCCAGGTCACCCAGAGTGCAAGGAATGGGCTACAGCCAGAAATTCAAGGACGCGCCCTTGTGATCCTTCTCTCCAGCAAGCGCCTTTACAGCGCTTCTGCCACAAAGCCGGCGGCCGCAGCTAAGCCAGCTAAGAAACGCGCCTCCACCACTACCAAGAAGGCCGCGAAGAAGCCGTCTGCCAAGAAGCCCAAGGCGTTGACTGAGAAGCAGCAAGAGAAGAAGACTGCCGCTGGAATTAAAGCGAAGCTACAGGCACAGAAGAAGAAGGATAGGAAGGTCGTGGAGGACGGGAAAGCCAAAATCCGAGAGCTGAAGGCCAAGATCTTGACTCCACCAAAGCGTCTTCCTGCTACAGCCTGGACAGTATTGCACGTAGACTCCGTCCTGGAAAGCCCGGGTGTTCCACTGGGAGAATTGGCGAAAGAGGCATCTGCCAGATACAAGTCTCTGGATGCATCTACAAGAGAGGTGAGTCCATATGATACTTTTGCCAATGGCACTCCAAGGTCTATACTAACATTCGTAGCACTACAACCAAAAAGCCAGCGCAAATAAGGCCACAAACGATGCAAGCTACGAGGCTTGGCTCGCATCCCTAAGCCCCCAACAAGTATACGAATCCAACCATGCCCAACAGCGTCTTAAGCAGCTTGGCTTGATAAAGCCAGGAAAGCACCTGAAGATCGACGATCCCAGAATCCCCAAGAGACCTTTGAGCTCTTACATACTTTTCGTCAAGGAGAGGTACAATAGCGGCGACTTCAAGGGCATCAATTCGGTCGAGGCGGCGAGGATTTTGGCACAGGAGTTCAAGGGGCTATCAGACTCAGAGAAGAAGGTAGGTTATATGAGCCAATTTATGAGAAGAACAAAGCTAACTTTGCTACTCAGCTATATGACAATCTCGCGACTGCAGAGCGCGAAAGATATACCAAGGAGATGTCCAGCACTTTCGGAACCACTAAGCCAGTCTCAGCATAAGTCTCGTCTTAAGCATGTGAATATTGTTGAAAATTAGCTTTGCGATGCGAGCCCTTCTCCTTTGGCCCTATGTCGATGTATGATTTTTGTTCCCTTATGGTATACAATGCCGGAGCTATCCGTGGCGAGTGCGATTTATGCTGTAGCCGCAAGGCGCTTGCAATCTCACCAGGCGGGTTGGCTCTTTGCTGGGTTCTGGCGATACGATTAGTGGTTTTGTACTATGTTATTCTCCTTTCTTTATTTGTGGGATGAGGCGGGGCTGGGCGGGGAGGCGCGGGGTCTTTCGTCACTTCGGGAATAATTATATCAGAATCAAGAGCCTTCCATTATTGACTTAAAGCTCTTGGCCTTGTGAGTAGCGCTTTCTGTGGAATGGGTGGTCTCCTTGGGCAACTATTAAACCTGATATGCACGTGGTGCATGATTGATATAAAAGGGGGTCCGGTCAGCGAACGGAATGGTAGTAGGCTGAGGAAGAAGCATGTATAGAGACAGCTCGAGTATATGATGAGTTACATATATACGGTTGCTATTGTTATCGGGCGGACTACTAAAGATGCATTCACATTCCACAACGGACCATAACTCTTTTGATTCTCAAATTTTGGCTTCATTATTACGATCTTTGTAGATACCAGCACCGTCTTTCTTACACACCACCGCCCTTTTCCTTCCACATCCTTGCCGCTTCCAAAATCCCACCAAGCATCTTCTTTTGCTCGTCCTCGTCTGGGAACACATAATCCACATACTCCTCATAGGTATCATCGTCCATCTTCCTCCTCCTCTTCGTCTTCCTCGGCTGCTTCTTCGTCAGAGCCTCTTGGCTCTTCGCATCGCCATGAGTCATCTCAAAGCTCAGATGCGCCGCCAGCAGTGCTGCCCTCTCCTCCTTCAAATCCCTTTCTTTCATGCTCTTGTGTGCACGCTCAAACACCTTCCTCGCTCTCTCCTTCGCAGCGTCGCTAATCGGCCTTTCTTCTTCCTCTCCTTCCTCTTCCTCATCAGGAATGTTGATCTCAAAGTGCGCATATGAGATCCAGACCTTCACGTGTCCAGTCTTCTCTAATAACCTCTCATACAAATCCCTCGTACGCCCGTACTCTCCCTCTTCTTCCTCGAAGTCGATATAGCTCTTCCATACGAGCTCTGGCATATCGAGCATTTGCTGGTTGACTGCCAACTCGTACACCGCTCGCGCCCTCTCCAGATCGTCCAGTCCGCGCTCCAACTCCGCGAACTTTATCCAAGCCGACGAGTTCGCAGGGTTGAACATGAGCGCCTTCTCATACAGCGTCCTGCATCGCGCAAACTCGAACATCTTGAGTTCCAGAGCGATATATCCAGTGAACAGCTTATCTTTCGGGCACATCCCAATCGCTTGACCCAGCAATTTCCTCGCCTTTCCCAAATCCTTTTGGCGGACTTCAAACATCGCAGCGAGGAGCCAGACCTTGGCGAAGGTGAACTTCTTGTGCGGGACCAGGCGCATGCATTCGGCGTATACTTGGCGTGCCCGGGACACATCACCGGCATCCATCTCTTCCCAGATGGCGTAGAAGATCCACAGATAAATGTACCGCCTCCAATGCCTCTTCTCCTGACTCGGCGGTAATTGCGCAATAGCGCGCTCGTAGACGTCGCGCACCCTGTCCAGATCACCCGACGTCTCTTCCAGGCGTGCGTAATCAATCCAGGTATCGTAATTCTTTGAGTTCTCTTTGAGTTGCTCCTCGTATTGCACCCGGCGTTTCGATAATATGACGTCTTCCACGCCCTCGCGGTCACCAAACTGCTTCTCGAACGTCGTGTATGATTTATGTAGAGCTAAAGACTTCGATCTTGGAAGACGATCTAAGGAGTATTTGTAGATTGCGCGGGCGCGCTCGTATTCTTTGAGTTTGGCTTCGTAGCGGGCGTATGCGATAAAGAGTCGCTCGTCCATGAAGTCTTCTCCCAAGGCTTCCACAGCCATGCCGAAAACCTCGCGCACCAGGTCACTCGTCCCGTATTCCTCCTCGAAGCGTGTCCACTTAATCCAGTTTCTTGGTTCAGGGTGTACCGTCGTGAAGCGCGCAAAGATATCTCTGGCCCGCTGGTATTCCCCATAGCGCTTCTCGAGCTTAATATAACTGCTCCATGCCGCCTCATCTGGCTCCCAGCTCATCCAGCGCTCAAACACCTGCCTTGTCCCGGGAATGTTTCCCAGCATCTCCTCCATGTAGGCATATTTGTACCACAGCTTGTCCACGCGGGGTAGAATCGTCACGGCTCGGTCCAGCAAATTCCTCGCATGGTTGATGTTTCTCGTCTTCATCTCCGCCTCGATATATCGTATCCAAAGCGTAACGCTCGTCGAGTCCACATCCAGCGCTCTCTCGAAGATACTCCTCGCGCGCTTGAACTCTTTCTGCTCCAGTTCCCATTGTGCATAGCGCATCCAATTGTTCATATTAATGCGGTTCCGTTGCACATAATCCTCAAACTCCTTCCTTTTCCGGCCTTGGAACTCATGAAGCTCCTCTAGATCAGCGAAACGCTGCGTCGGTGCTTGAAGGCCAGGCTCCTGTCGATCGACGGCCTCGCGCAGAAGCTGTTCGGCGGAGATTTGCTGAGGCGCGGGGGCCTTGTTTTTGACCCGCGGAGGGCCACGGGAGGACTCCATGATGGCGGTGGAGGAGAAGAGCGCGGAGAGGTGAGGTTGTTGGGTTGTGGACTGGAGTTGCTTTCGTCAGATATTTGATATACTTTTGGATCGCGAGGTCGACACGCCAAGAATGGATACTTCAAACTAGCGGCCGCTTTGTTGGGTGGTAATAGTCAAGCACAGCCTTATAATGCAGGCAGATTTCACTGGCATCTATTCAGAGTTTGAAATAGGCTAACTAAGTCATTATAGGTGGAAATTATTATAACAAAAGTTTTTATAGAAGCCCGCTACACTTATTTGCCAATTCTCTGCCAAGCACCGTCCTCCACAGGAGCCTCAATGACAAGCATTTTCAGACCAAATCACGTCTGTCGTATTGCAGCTTAGCCGAGCCAATATCACGAAACTGGACGATTAGTGTAGTGGTTATCACGTTTCCTTTACAAAGTCATCAGACGCGGAAAAGGTCGCAGGTTCGATCCCTGCATCGTTCATTATCATTTTGCATTATTTTTAGTTTTGTTTTGCTTCCCTTTTGCTTCTTGCAATTATACTCAGGTAGTCTCGGTGACTGCCCTGTACTTTTACGGTACTGTTGTGGTTTTTTGGGTGACGGTTGGTCGTGACCATCCGGTCCACCTCTTACCCGTCCGTCCCATGCTTGCTGGACCTTGAACCCTTGGACCTTCACATACCGCATGGCCGCGAAGCAGCAAGTGGCAATGCAATCGGTGACGAAGCGCCAACCAGTATACAGAGAGCTAAACAGATGAATCTCCAGCAATGATGGAGGCCGAGGCAGTTCTTCACCAGCAGATGCCCTCGGGATATCGCAATCTGCAACCCCAGGTGTCTCATGGTCTCCAGCACGGCCAGCCTCACATGTCCCACCAGAGTCTAGGGCCACAGAATGGGCTCGATCTGAGCGGCCTTGACGATAACGACGCCGTGTTTCAACAAGGCTTGCAGAGTTTGCAGAGTGCCTCGCACACCCAGGTCTTTCATTCGCCTAACACGTTTGATGGTAATCATGGCCATCGACATATGCACCACCAGCCTTCTGGGAGCCCGCATACCCCTCAGCAACACCAACCGCACCATCATTTCCCCATTCTGACACCAACCCCTCTACAACACAATGCCATTGGCAAATTGCAGGAAGACGAAGATATCTTCGGATCTCCCAGTGGTTCGGACCAAAAGAGCAATGGCCATTTGAGTACCCGGGTCGTTGCGGACCCTCCCAACATTGCTGAATGGCGCAAGAAGCTATTCGATGTGGACGAAATGATAACCTTGAGCCAAGACCAGTAGGTAATAACGACATCCATGTGGTTACATTTGTTAACAGCTACAGGTTCGAAACATACTTTGCGCATGTCGACAACGTCTACTCTCATCGATCAACTCAACGATATAAACGCAAGCCATTCGTCTCTCACTATTGGGATTGCAGGCTGAAAGGACGCCCGCCAGGCACACCGAAGTCTGAAGATCCGAATAAGAAGAAGCGCAAGCGTGTAGCGCGCGAGCGTGATCTATGCGATGTCAAAATCAAGATTACAGAGTACTTCCCGGGAGCCATGTTGCGCCCGGACTTTGTCCCTGATGGAGGCCAGAGCATTGATGGGAATAATAACGGAGAGTTCTACTCGCCCAATGCTTCTGCTGGGTTAGGCGCTCAAGATTCTCGGCGGTCTTATGGTGGCCCAGGTTCTGATGAACAGGGCCACCCGGGGAGCACTGGCGAACGATTCTACACAATACAACGGGTTAATGGTAATGGCGGTAACGGCAAAGGAGACGGGATCGCTGGGCCTCACAAACACACGCTAGAGGAAAGCGACAGGGTCAAGAAGAACAGCGTCCAGCGCTTCCTCATGAAGAGAGACAAGGAAGAGAGAAAGTCTATGGTTAGTTACGCGTTGTCATGTTATAATTTCTCCCACTAACGTAATCAGAAATCAACCACCCGAAAGGCCAGCGGTGCAGCCCTCACGACGACCCGGAAACGCTCTAAGGACCAAGACCTAAAACTCTTCGGAACTTGCAGCAGTCCCTACGTGCAGCGAGTCTGGATCGCCCTAGAAGCCAAGGACATCCCATACCAATATATCGAAGTCGACCCCCTGAGAAAACCAGCCGCTCACCTCGAAATCAACCCCGCGGGCCCTGTTCCCACCCTCCGCCACGGCAACTGGGGTTGCAGTGACTCTACCGTGCTCCTCGAGTATCTCGACGATCTTGGTATCGGTACCCCCCTAATGCCAAGCGATCCATGCATGCGAGCTACTGCGCGTCTCTGGGCAGACCACGTCAACCGCTCCGTGGTGCCAGCGTTCTACGCGCTACTACAGTTCAGCCCGGCGAGCAAGACTGTGGAGGCTGTGGCGACGCTTCAGGACGAGATCAACAAAATGGTTGAGGCTGCGGACGTGGAGGGCCCGTTCTTCCTAGGCGCAACACTCGGGCATGTCGACGTCGTATTCGCGCCGTGGATGCTGAGGTGTAGCCGGATGCTTAAGAAGTTCCGGGGCTGGCCAGATCCAGAGCCGGGGAGCCGCTGGGAGAGATGGGTCGGTGCTGTTGAGGGGTGTGAGGCGGTTAGGGCGACGTGCTGTGCAGAGGATGTGTACGACGATGCGTTCGCGCGGTGGACGCAGGGAAAGGGGACGGAGGTTGAGGATGGGGGATATGGAGTTCCGTGAGAGATATTCTGGGTTAGGAGTTCTGTATGTGGTGGCGCTTGGGACAATATCGGACACGTGGAAACGATTTATGTGGCGTTCGTGGGATTGGAGCTCATTGAGCTGCTTATGATAGGCTGAATGAGCATGGTTGGGTTTGCGATATTAGTGTTGGGTAATGTTATTACATGGCAAATAACTGCGTGCAAATATTTGATATATGAAAGCCTACAGCTGCGCAAGAGGCGTGAATTTGTTCCAACTTGTGAGATCTGTTTCCCGGCATCCATCATAAATCATTAAGAGCTCCAATCACTATAAAATTACCTACAGACATTACACATTACCCACTCAAGCTCTCAGTCTCCACCACTTCCCTCGCCATCTCAAGCTGTTCATCAGTCTTACAAATAAGCACCTTATGCTTCCCTTTCCCACTAATATCCCGCACCACATCATCGCCTCCACCCTTGCCATTCGCCTCCTCTCCTATCGCAAACCCCAAGCATGCGCACCGCTCAACGATACTCTTCCTCAGCTCAGCACTCTTCTCACCAATCCCTCCAGCAAACACCAACGCATCTACCTCGCCATGCAGGCTGACGTAGTACGCACCCACAAAGCCACAGATGCGGTCGACAAACAGATCGAACGCCAGCTTCTTTGCTGGGTCGCTGTCGTACCCTTTACTGATGGCGCCAAAGTCTGTCGTACCTGTCAATGCTTTCCAGCCAGACTGCTTGTTGAGTATGTCCTCAGCTACTGAGACGTGGAGGTCTTTTGTTGATGCGGGAGACAGCTTTCCCACATCTGAGGCATAATGAAAGACAAGACTGTAGTAATTAGAACAACGTATAACTCTTACGACCAAAGAATGCACTTACCTAGGATCCACGCTCCCACTCCTAGTCGCTCCTGGCAACCCAGCCAGTGGCGTGAGTCCCATACTCGTATCCCAGCTCTTACCTCCCTTGATCGCACATGCACTCGCACCAGACCCAAGATGCAGTGTAATCAAGTTCGTCTCGCCAGTCTTCTTGCCCAAGAATCCCGCCACAGCACGTGTGATGAACGCATACGACAACCCATGGAACCCATACTTGCGCAGCCCATTCTTGCGCGCCACTTCTTGGTTGATTGGGTACGTGCGGACGTGTTCCGGTAGGTCACGGTGGAACTGCGTATCGAAGCATGCAATGTTCCGCGTGTTGGGCAGCTTGTCAAGGCAGTTACGCACTATTGACAGGGCGGGGGCATTGTGCAGTGGTGCCAGGCCACTGAGTTCTTCCAACGTCTCAAGTGTCTCTTTCGTGATGGCTTGTTGCTTAGAGTAGTCTCCGCCATGCACAACCCGGTGACAGACATGCGTGATATCCTCCTTGCGGGATAGCTGGGTGAGCTTTGAGTCATTTACCAGCTCATCTAGAAGGATCGAAAACGCGGCGCCTTGGTCCTTGACTTCCTGTTGCTGTTCCTTTCCTTTGGATACTGTAGTGGAGCTGCGAGTGTATGATAGCTTTGCTGGCGGGGCTGTCAAACCATCTAGCTGCGCTTCGGCGATCTGGTTTGGTTCCGAGGATGAGAGCGTGTAAACGCTGACTTTGACGGACGACGAGCCCGCATTCACAGCGAGAATTAGTGGCGCGGTAGACATAGCGTTTCAGCGGGTCAATAATAATAAATTTAGGCTTCAATGGCGTGTAAAGAGTAAGAATATCAGATCAGATTAGACCGGTGAGCCCACCATGGGTCGTTTATTGATAGAAGAGGGACAGATGACGTCAGGATCGTGACCCTTCCTCCTCTCCCTTGCACCCTATCCCCCTTACGATGGCCCTTTCAGTACCATATCGCGCGTTTAATTGTTAGCTCTCGTGCCAAAATAAAACTCCTTTAATTTAGATCTCCTCTATTTTAGCAGCTGCTTTGTACACAATAAGTACCTACCTCGCCCATGGGTAGGGTCGACAAGGGTAACTTACCATTCCGTCATGGCTGCCAAAAAAGTACCTCGGACATAGCCTGACCCTCAGGCCAGGGTCGATTAGAAGGCCATATTTGTATAAAATTTATTTTACTATTTTAGCGCGTAGATTTGGTGAAATATACCAATATCATATCATAGCTCATGATATGATATTGTTGCTCTCAGCCTTGTCCGAAAACGCGCTAAACCAAACCACACTAGCGCGAGGCGACGACAATTATTGTCGCAACCGCAGCCTACTAAATATTCCAACGCAACACAACAATCGCGTTCACTCTCAAGACGTATAAGTCAAGATGTCGACTCTTGCCGATGAACTCTTGAATGACTTTGAGGACTCGGGCTCAGAAGGAGAGCAGGAGCCCGAGAGCGGTGGTCTCTTCCCCGAGGCAGACGGACATGCTCCGACAACCAACGGCAATGGCGAGACCATGGAGCTCGATGGGGACGAGGAGGATATGGAAGAGGATGAGGATATGACGGGCGCAGGCAATGCGATAGACGCGATGGATGATGAGGAGGCGACAAAGGCCAAGGTCGAGAAGATGCAGCTCGGGGGCGTCGATGATGTGCGCAGTGTCGCGGGCCTCATGAAGACCCTCGAGCCGGTTTTAGAGGTCAGTACTCCCCCCTTCCCCCTCCCCTTCTCCGAACAGAGGTTTACATCTTCTATCTGAACTAGCCCTGACATCTTCCGCGCTCCTACAGAAGATATCCTATTTCCAGAACCTCCCAGCGGACCAGCAAACAACTCACGTCGGCTCCATCGAGGACAACCCCGAATACCACCTCCTAACGCAATCTAACACGCTCTCCACATCCATCGACAACGAAATCATCCTCGTCCACAAATTCATCCGGGACCACTACTCAACCCGCTTCCCCGAGCTAGAAACCATGGTCCAAAACCCCCTCGACTACGCCAAAGTAGTCGCCATAATCGGCAACGGCCCCATGGACAGCGAGAACATCAAGCGCCTCCAAACCTCCACCGACAACATCCTCCACACCACCCTGCGCGCCGTCCTCGACGGCCCTTCCCTCATGATCGTCACCGTCGAAGCCACAACCACCAAAGGCCGGCCCCTCACCCCCGCGGAACTCTCCCGCGTCCTCTCGGCGTGCGAAATGACACTCTCCCTCGACCGCGCAAAGCACACCCTAACATCCTACGTCCAATCGCGCATGACTCTCTTCGCCCCAAACCTCACGGCCCTAATCGGGTCCCTCACCGCCGCGCAACTCCTCAACTTCGCCGGCGGCCTGACTGGCCTCGCCAAGACGCCTGCATGTAACCTCGC
>JPJR01001110.1:0-10600 GCA_000750675.1 Pseudogymnoascus sp. VKM F-3808 | reverse complement strand
GGACTCGGTATTGGCGTACAAGTAGGGCAGTATGGGCCGTCGGCATCCCTGAACGGGTCTCGCTTGTATAAATGTTCAATGGGGCGGCCATAGGCCATCTTCTCCCTAAGCTACTATAGATATCTGTGAAATTGAAGTGACCACATCTGCCCCGGGGCAATAAAACTATTCCAAACTCGCCGTGCCTCTTCCACAGCCTCCCAAGATCACGCCTTAAAGCCCTCGAATAGTAGATGCCCAGTCGCATAACCCCTCCAGTACATCCCATCTCTAAAGCATTATTAACACCCTCGCGCCTATGATACACCCCTTTCCCCCTCTTCAGTCATGATATCTTCTCCAGGTGCAGGTCGTTCACTGCCATGTACCTGCTCAATCCAATCCAGCCCCAACGAAACCACCGCATCTGGCTTATATGCGCGTGTGTCATCGCGCGCTGTGCCGTTCGGATCTCGCCCAGGCCGCTCATAAATAAGAGCGGGGAGGGGTGCGCGCCTGTGGTGCGCTTTGAGAACGCGGCGATCATCATGCTAGAGATTGTGTCGAGAATGCTGGCGTACTTGCGCGCCACGTTGACGCTCGACAACGTGTATAGGTCGACGGGGCTGTCCCACCCAGGACGATTCTTGATGAGGGACGCGATGAAGTGGCGCGCCCCGTGGTAGAGGGAGATATGGTTGGGGTGCGAAGAGACGCCGGAGCGGTCAAAGGTGATGAGGACGTCGATTGTGGCCGTCGGCGCATCGGCGGACTTGGAGGTGAGGGTATTGGAGAGGTGGGGTGCGAATGCGGAGGAGAGGAGCGAGGCAATCTTCTCTTTCGACCAGGTCGCCGTCATGCTATCTTGGAAGTCGCTGCGGGGCAAGGGGTCAGCGAACTGTGCGCTATCGCGGTGCGGGGGGAGCAAGGCGGGGGTGACTTACGGATTCTCGACAACGAACACGTCGTCCTCGTTTCGGAGACCGAGCAGCATGCCGCTCTTGACCAGCTCCTTCTTTCTTGTTTCGCCCAGACCATCCGCATCGCCTGCAACAGTCGGTCAGCCAAGCTTCTCCCAATCGCGGCATTGGTGATACTTACCACTGCTTAAACACAAGATCTTGAGGTGGTTCCCCAACGCCGGGTCGTTCAGGGCCAGCAGCGCTGGCGCAAAGAACATGGCCTCATCGTCGGGGTGGGCGATAAGTAAACAGATGCGCCTGTTCTTCAAAGTCGGGAAGCGCCCCTTGACCGTGGCCACGGTATAGAGCCACACAACGAGGATGAGGATAGGGAGAGTGGAAAGTGTAACCCAGAGCATCATGGTGCCACAATTACACAGATCGGTGCAGCTGCAGTAGTGGAGTTCAGCGCGAGGCTGTGAACGCGAACGCGAGGATGGAGGGACGAAAGGCCACGGTTGCGACTACGATAGCGATTAGATTAGTGCCTCATTTGGAGATCTGGGGTAATGGTTGTAGGGGGTCAGGGCAGATTAACAGCGCCGCCGTAGTGTTGGTATAGTGTTACCTTAGTGGGGGATAGTGGACGGGGCTGACGGGGTTGACGGGAAGTGCGCAAGGAAATGGTACGGAAAGGGTGCGGCGTGGCGTTTACAGGGTTATATCATCTCAAATAGGGGTCCAGTTATATTTGTCGCCAGATCGCTTGGACGTGCCAGTCCACGTCAAAGAGCGACCCCCCTGCCACAAAACCTTAAAAAGACTGCCCCGCGGTAATGTAAGGTACATGCACTCTACCTTGCGTTATCAATTTAGCATTTTGTGTTACTGAAGAGGGTGTGACTCTGGAAATAGACGCCAGAAACACGTGCTCAGCTGCGTTTATATCTGTCTGACAAAGCACGCAAGTAGCAGACTTCTTCAGTAGCAAAGACGATGCACTACTAACGCAATGACAGACTATCCCGGAAGACCCGTCCCTACAAGAGATCGGCTTTAGCTGCACATAGAACCATGGCGCGTCAACGCCGTCAAAAAGACGCGTCGCCGTCGGACATCCCACTCGCGCATCCGGACAAATCCGGTCCAGACCCCAGCAGGAAGACTCTGCTCGACCTCGCCGCAAAACGTGGACTCCTCGATCCGGAAATTCAGAATCGGAAGCCCGGAACTCTCCCAGCTGGGTCGGTTCCTCTACGGGATGAGCAGCCTGTAATAGGGCGCTTTGGGGAGGCCGTATTATGGAGCACCAGCCTCGCTATGCTCCATTTTACTCTTGACGTGCTCACTCAGCATCAATACGCCGAAGTGATATCCTGGCCGCGTGTCATCAAGCAGTCGCTACAGGCATTTGGTGGTACGCTTTTATCATTGCGTACGAATTGTTGGTAGTGCTAATATATGGCAGTCATACTTGTATTCTTTTACATATTACACCCGCATCCAGCCCCGGCAAGCTTCTTGCCTCGCATCCCACCACTTCTGCACCAGCTTATCTTCTTGGCAAGCAGTGTTGGTGGTGGCTGCTATCTGATCCACATCACCAACAAATATAGCTACTACGCTGTGTTGAAGCAGGCACCGCCGTTAGGCGTGATATGGATCTGGTCTGTCATAGAGCTCGATCTGCTTTGGGCATTGGGAAGTTTATTGAGCTGTCTAGCCTTCTTGTGGCGCGGTGGCTACTCCTTCGTGTAGTACTATGTAGAGCACCGCATATAGGAGAATTTTACGTACAAAACTTCTTACAAAATGGATACTGCTATTAAATAGTAGTTGGTCCCATCACCTGAGTGTCACATGAGTGTCACGGGTAGGTCCGCCGGGCTGGGGCGGCGAGGGCATCACCGGCACGGGTCACCGGCTCGGGTCCGCGGCCGGGGCCAATCAGGGTAAGGAGGTCAATGCCCAAAGTGACTTGAGATGTGAGACACGTATAGATACATTATCATCGAAGCTGCGATTCTTAGCTCGGAGCTTTACGTATTGTCCGAGCTCAAAATCTACGCCAGTAAGAACACAGTCCTGCTCATGTGAGGCTTTGGTCAGTTGGCATAACACTGTCGATTTATAACAGAGTATCAAGATGACGGAAGATGCAAGGTCAGCATTTGGAATTCACCATCATCCACTATTGCAACACGCACTGCACACATGAAGAATTTATTAAGTGGATCATTTAGGACCACATTCCTCTTGATATTCCCATCTTCAAAGAAGCACGGCGACCTTGGCAACACGCTTGTGAGTGCTTTCGCTTTGTTGGACGCGTAACAGTTCTGGCATCAGGCGTCCAGTTCGTCACGCCGCCAACGATAAATAGCGCCATGGAGGAGGATCTGGGAATGTATCGACCCGCCTGGGATTTTATTGACTTTGACTGCTCTGCCGAGTACGTGGTGCACGGCTGTGCAGTCGATCAAAAACGTAGTGGCAGATCTAGAGTGGCTGGTAGCGGTTAAGGACGAGGAGCACTGGGTGGACACGTCAAAGGCGTCAGCCACTCTGAGATGCGCGACTCATACTTGTAGCCAAACGGGGAGGCTGTTAACCTGCCCCTGTTAACTTACCCAAGTGACGGGGATAAATACCCTTCTTGCAAGGAAGAGCTTCTGATAATGTCTTATTGATTTATGAAGAGTACTTGCAAATAGAGTTTGAGCAGGGTACCGATATCCCTTATTATCGCAAGGTCCCTACACCGAAATTTGAATGAATCGTGAAACTCATTCAAACCGCTTCCATGGGTTCGTTTTTGGTAACATCCGGTCTAATACGGCAAGATCGACTGTTCAATCCATCGGTATTCGCCATACAAATTTGCACAGTGGGGGTTCGGTGCCGGTCACCACTCTACCAGTGTGCTTTTGGTGGCCTCTATGGTGGTGGTGAA
Source organism: Pseudogymnoascus sp. VKM F-3808 (assembly GCA_000750675.1). Classification (NCBI taxonomy): domain Eukaryota; kingdom Fungi; phylum Ascomycota; class Leotiomycetes; order Thelebolales; family Thelebolaceae; genus Pseudogymnoascus; species Pseudogymnoascus sp. VKM F-3808. The sequence goes on along the minus strand of JPJR01001110.1, from coordinate 6,766 downwards.
GGTTTCGTGTCTATTTCTAGTCATGCCGGGGGTTGGGTGAAACATTGGAGTATAGGGCTGTTTCGTCGGTTCGGTCCGTGACAACATCGATCGAGCCGATGTTAATGAAGGGATTGTGATTCATACCGCGCGGACCGCTATAGGGCTCAGGTTGCCCTTTTTCTGTTCTATTTTAATCTCGTGGACAGCATAAATAATTTTTTAGACCGTACCGTATGAAGTCATGGCGATCCGCTTTGTCTAGACTCGTCTGTCACTGGGCCTGGAAGCCCGGATGATGGATGTGCGTGAGGCCCGCAGGACGCAGGTCTCACATGATGCTAGCGCTAATCGTATACGGATTGCTGGTAAACATAACGGTTTTATGCGCATGTCTTACCTGCAAGCCACTAAAGAATAGAGCTGCGAGTACCTGTAAAATAATTAGTTATTATTGGTCTAGAAGCTGTCACCGTTGCTACAGCCGCTGCCCCGCCGCCGTGGAGGTGGAGACCGCCCCAACTAGCTATGCACATAGAGTCATCCAGCCTTTTTCATAAATAACCCTTTTCAATGGGAATTTCTTTGATTTTGATCTATCATCGTCATAAAAATCGTCTGATGGTGCACATGAGCATAAGTACTATGGGCATTATGCTCAATGAAGAGAATCACCTGCGGATCTTTGGAGGCTGTGCTTGTATCCTATGCAGTATCACAGACAAGAGGGAGGCGCTTGCAAGGGACAATGACGATAAAATGGACTTACTATGCAAATACCAGGTTAAAGATCAGATTAAGGATCCCACAAATGACGTCCCCTTGCTGTGTCAGGGGCCAAAGATGAAGATGTATCGCCCCATCTCCTATAGAATGGTCTAGAACTGATAGAACCATAATTGAAGAAGTTCTTTTGTCTTTGAAAGCTAGAGACGCTATAATGAGCTGATACGTCTGACTTTGCGTCAGAGCGCGGGGAATGTGTCTTGGATATTTGGACTTGCTACAAGGCAGTCAGCTTAGACAGCCTTATTTCCACGTACTGTAGATGTCAGCCGCCGACTCCAGCCTCATCAGCGGCGCGCTTGAAGTGGTCCCGTGTATGCAAAGAGTCTCTGACTAAATGTAGAAACTCCTATTGGACTGCTGCCGCCCGCTCGTTGACTTTAATGCAAAATTTCTCGAGTTGGAGAGAAGTAATTTCTATTAGCTCTGATTAGTTCCATAGTGGATTTGCATCGGAATCGTATATATGAGATGCCCGTCGTAAAGTTTGCCTTTTTTGGTAAAATATTGTGTCTGCATCGAACTCTAAAACAATAATCAGCCCTTGATGCCTCTTTATTTTTAAAGGGTGTATTCATAATGCCCGCCGCTGATAGCAAAGCTTCGAGCGACACTGCAAGCATGGTCATGAGGACCATGACCAGCAGCGAGGCGGAATCCAACAATGAAAAACATACAACTCTTCTTAATCGACAAGATGGCGCAAAGAGGCGCATACGAGACCTCCCAACCTCGAACGAGACGGAGGCTAAGTTGCAGAAAGCAATATACCAACAAGCATCGAATTTCCTGCACCTCCATATGCTGCCACTCAAATCTCTCCCCAAAATGCTCAAACATGCCTCACCCCATGGTTCCGGAAACCCGAGACCAGCACGTAATGGTGGTGGCGGCGCCGTTGCAGCAATCGTTGAGAAGTCCATGACTCTGAGAGAATGCATCTTGGGCTTCCGCAAAGCCATCGCGATGTCTCTGATTCTCTCTCTTGCCTGCGCCATCGTAGGATACGGCCTCGTTCTACTTGCAAGCTTTGTCACTCTACCATCCTTTCGACGCAACTACGCCTGCCCTGATGCCAGCCTCGAAAATGTGTGCCAGATTCCAGCTTCGTGGCAATCTGGCGTAATTCTTGGCCCGATGGCTGGACAAATAATCGGTCTACTCTTGTCCGGCTGGGTTGTGGAGAAGTTTGGCTACAAGAAGACGATATTAGCAGCTCTGTCTTTGCTGTCGGGATTCACCTTTGTTACATTCTTCGCCAGGACGCTGCCTATATTTTTAATTGGCTCGTTACTTTGTGGCATCCCCTGGGGGATTTTTCAGACCATTACGACAAACTATGCTTCCGATATTTGCCCAACCGCGATTCGAGGATACGTTACTGCTTGGACAAACGTTTGCTGGATTATTGGCCAGTTGGGAGCATCGATTGTCCTACAGGTCCTAGTGAACAATCAGACGGAGCTATCATATAAGCTTCCACTTGGTCTGCAGTGGGCGTTTCCACTTCCGCTTTTCGTCTTTGCTTTCATTGCACAAGAGTCGCCATGGTGGCTTATACGCCATAATAAGATGGAAGAAGCAAGAGTGGCTCTGAGCAAGCTCGTTAGCAAGAAATACACACCAGCGGGATATTCAGTTGACGACCACCTCGATTTATTAATAGAGACGAACCAGAACAACATCAACAACTCGGATAATGGTGTTGGATATATTGACTGTTTCCGCCGTGCGAATCTTCGACGCACAGAGATTACTGTTGTCTTCTGGACAATTCAAAACGCATGTGGCACTGCTCTTATGCAGTGGTCTGCGTACTTCATGGTCGAAGCGGGCCTTACCCAGAAACAAGCTTTCACAATGCAAATTATGCAGGTAAGTTATCTTCCCATCCTTTGCCTTTCAATAGCTAATTATCACTTTAGTACGTCGTTGGCTTTGTTGGATTCTGCGGAAGCTGGGTCTTCATTGCATACTTCGGCCGTAAAACCATTGAGCTTACAGGTCTCGTCTTCCTCTGCTTGGTTCTTTGCAGTGTTGGCACGGTAGACTCTGTTGCCATGCCTATAAAGACGGCGGGGTGGATTAAGAGTGGCTTGCTCCTCGTTTTCACCTTTGTATACGGATCCAGCGTCGGACCCATCACTTATACTGCTGTCTCCGAGATATCGTCGACACGCCTAAGGTCCAAGACGATGAACATTGGTTGCATGGGATACTTATCCTTTGGTGTTTTCAACAGCGTTATTACACCCTTCCAGCTTAACACCACTGCCTGGAACTGGGGAGCCAAGGCAGCTTGGTTTTGGGGAGCCTCGTGCTCCCTTTGCATCATTTATGTTTACTTCCGGGTTCCAGAGCTGAAGGGCCGTACGTTTGGAGAAATAGACTGGCTATTCGCCAACGGTATTAGCGCCAGAAAGTTTGCTACGACAGTTGTGCCACTATACGAGACTAGCGAAGCCGAGCCTGTCCAACAATCACAAGATTCACTCGGCGGGGATTCAGTGCCTCATCTCCCAAATCCCGTCCAGGTTGCTCAGGCTTCTGTGTCGCACCTCCCAAATCCCGTCCGGGCTGCTCAGGCTTCTGTGCCACATCTCCCAAATCCCGTCCGGGTTGCAGACAATTCTGCGCCACACCTCCTATCCCCAGTTTGGACTTCACGTTCAAATGCCGAAGTCTAATTTCTTCGGGTTTGATTTCATTTTCATGATAGTCAGTACCCCTCGATGAGCACTCCTTTCTTTTTTAGTCATCTCTACCTTCGCACCATTAATTGGGTGTATTAAAAGAGCCTTGGACTGACTCGCGATAGTACCTTGGGCTACCTTGCGGGCGAATTAGCCAAATCCAAAAGACAGGGCCGCGGAACCTGAGCAGCCATGTGCTAAATGTGGGGTCGAAAAGTTATATATGTGGTCGATTTTCAACAACGGCTATACTGCTGTACGTCTGTTAAGCTATAGTATATTTTGGTTTATATTACAGTTATATGATAGAAATTTAGTTGCTAGTCTGTATGGTTGAGCACTACAGCGGTTTTTATTTTACCTCTTCACTCTATGTCGTAAATAGAAATTAGCATTTTATAGTAGCATAATAAATTAAGAACTTGAATGCATGAAATGCATCTTTGTGATACTGCAAATAATGGGATATGGCGGTATATTCATGGACGACCAAGGCAAACTTTGTCTAAATCGACGAGACTTTGGACACAGGACAGGACTATGGCTACGCAAAGATGCTTATGATATGCAGGGACATCTACAACCTCCATAACGATCGAGTGACACGCGCCGAGCAATCGATTCACTTGAAAGGCTTGCCAGTTATCTACCCCACTTACACGACCGTCTAATCTACACGGCTGGAGCCGCCGGAACTGCTGCAGCCGCCTTTGCCGCGACAGCAGACGCAGCACCCACGTCCAGCAAATTATTGAAACCAGGGGTATTCTGTGGATACCTGGCGTTGAATCCAATGACAGAACGCGCCTTTTCGAATGTCGCCGTTTGGATTTTCAACTTCTGTGTCGAGACAAGCCACATTACGCCTTCGCTGCAGGGCGGAGTAGTCAATGATCCAGAGTAGCTATATCGCCACTGGTCAGCATAACTTTGGATAGCAGGGCATAGTTATTATCCCAAGGATTATAGCACATTGGAATCAAGCCCAAGTTATTATCCCAAGGATTATAGCACATTGGAATCAAGCCCAACCGTTTTGCTTACCTCTGAAATGAGCCCGCGAGGAGAGTATTGACGAGTTCAGACATGACGAGCGGTTGAGTCTTGGCCACCGATCCAGGATTGGCTATCTCTGACACCTGGGCAAGGACGGTTTCCAAAAGGGCAGATGAAGTACCAGCTGCAGTAGCAAGGGACGATGTAAGAAAACTAACAATAGCGCTAAGAGTGTCTGACCGCGGTGCGGAAGCGGCCTCGCCGCGGCGGGAGTGCGGATGGCGGCCAAGGTCGCGCTTCGCCGCCGGCGGCGTTATTGGTTGGGCGACAGCAGCGTCGGCAGCAGCAGCAGCGACGCCGGTGTCAAGGTCCACAAAGACACCGATGACGGCAATATTCTCTTCCGGGGTCTGGAATACCATATGCATTTCCACTAAGTCATGTCAGATTTCCTTCATCATTACTGTAGTTACGTTGGAATAGGTGCAAGCATACTTGCAATGCTTGTTCCATTGTCCAGATGCTCGCTCGGCAAATGGAAGTGAAACTGCTTGAACTCGTACGTCTTCCCACCAGCTTCAAGTGTTCCACCCTTGCTAACCACCTCGACGGTTGTACCTAAGTTCTCAAACTCGGTGCCTTCTGGCATGTCGTTGATCTGAAGCTTCACGTCGGCAGCGGTTAGCGTTTTGAAAACGCCATCAACCATGTCTATGGGCGACTGGTTTTGTCCTGTTGCGCACAAGACGTTCGCAGAACCCCCATCGAGTGCAGCCCAGTTCAATGGCCCCTAGTTAATGAATGTCCTATTAGCAACGGTATAACCTGAAAATATCCAGACAATAACTGAGTAGGGTAAGTCAGTGAGAGGCGGGAGTATCGTACAATGACACCCGTATATCCAAAGGTATTAACTTTAATAGGGGCTCCCTCTTCGGCACGGGGAGATAGATGAGTTCCGTACGCGCATGATGCCGATGCATGCGTCACAGACGCAGCGACAATCAGGATTCGGGCAATGAGTGCTGACATTGCAAGTCCAGCTTACTTAGACAACAATAGACGATATGTAAAGAATGATAATAAATGCCAGAAAATATATATATCAAGAGGTTAGAGAACGCGATATAAAACAAAGAGTAAGAAAGCAGCAAAGGCAATGATGACAGTCTAGACCGAATTATTGAAAAGGGGAGGCTCAGGGGAAAATATTCTCATAGAGGCGACCACCTCGTTATATTTGTGTGCCCATCGCTGCCGCGGCATTGGCCGCACGCCTTTGCGCCTTGCTCGTGGAAGCTCATAGACACTGAGACTATTGCGTGGCTATGGCCATCGTCGCCAGCAGATCTATGAAAAAAGATGAGGCCAAGGAATTTGTGACGCTCTTAAAACCCGAAGCTCTGCCAAGGTGTGGCATCACGAATTGCGCCTCGTTGATAAGCCTTCCGGAAAAGGCTTTGGCATGACGGTCGGCCAACAGCCAAGTCAAACATATGGGGCTCTCACAGATAAGACCCGTGATGGCCATCTCATTCGTCTGTTTACTGACTAAAGACAGTTATCCACAGAAATCAATAATCGTACGATGAGCGATCCCTCCGCATGTTGGGTGTTTTAGGGGGTAATTCGCCAAGCTATCCCTTTCTTGGCTCTCACATAGCGCTTACGACTTCCCGTCCGAAGGGTGATACCTAAAACAAATGTTCAAGAACATCAATCAAAGTGACCCTTACGACATGATTGGCAGACGCTTGTGCGTGGCAAAGAAGACAAGTTGCCCAGATATTCTGAGCTAATTATTGTTGCTTTGCATGTGTGCTCCTAGTATCTGCAGATGGTGGTTTAAGGTTCGCGAAGTCGCGTCGAAAAGCGGGCCGGCGCGCGGAGCACAATGATCACCATGCAACCCCATTTCATAATCTCCGGGGTTAAATTGGAGCCTCAAGCATCTCTCACTTTGGAAGGCACCTTTTTACTGCCAAAGTCGCTTCGTCTCACAGTACATCACTTGTGAAAATTCTAGATTGGCAGGTACTGCATTCAAAATTCAACTGAATCTACAGTAAACTACAGTGTCCAATGTCGTTCTTTTCTCCAATAGCGGCCTGCCAATTAGGGCCTCTTCGGTACTTAGCTAAGGAGCTCCTTAATATCCTCGATGCGCTGTACTTTCTTTTCCTCGTCGCTCATCATGCCCAGAGAGCTTGCACTGTACGCAACACGTCAGCTTTCGCCCTCTAGTATTTCTTTCACCGCTATTCATTGTGCCAAGAGTAAAACAGGTCAGAAAAGCAAAAAAAAAAAAAAAA
>JPJR01001103.1:0-17320 GCA_000750675.1 Pseudogymnoascus sp. VKM F-3808 | reverse complement strand
AAGCGCTGCATTATTGTATGTAGTGGCAAGGAATATTTGGTCGCAAGCGCTGCATTAGTGTCATGCAGTGGCTCCAAAGCCTTGTCGATGCAATGTAGGTTGATGCTTCCCCAGCCGTCATGTGACGCACCAGAGAGTGGCCATCGAATCTCCACATCCCGATTGCCATTGTTCGCACTTATATGAGTTTCGGCCTCACAATCCAGGTAAAAATATAGAATAGTTGGTCCACACCTTCGGTCTGTCACTGAGGATACACCAGCTACCCACATCCTTATGGCTACCAGACTGATCAAACTTCGTCAACAGGTCGCCTACGTATTGTGTCACTAACGTTGTTGGCCATCTTCATCAAAATGGTAAAAAGATTTTACGAGACGTTTGCCCCAGACGAAGTGACGGATGACATGCTACGCGAGGCTGCGACTCTCTTCAACGATAACTACGGAACATGGGGACCGCAGTCACACAAACCAGGTAGGTAGTATGATAGGCTTCCTGCATGTCTAACGTCTTTGGCAGGAAAGCCCGTTACACTCAGTTCCCGTCGACTGCGAGAGCAATACCTCCCTGACACTGCTGACAGCTCATACATTAGAGTGACAGTTGATGGGAACCTTGCTGGAAATGCGTTCATCTGCCGTTGGAAATGTCGTGACAATATAGTTTGTTGGGTCACTCAATTGGTAGTAGGCAAAGCCTACCGCGAACAGGGACTTGCGACGGGCCTTTTGAGGTCGCTCAGGGAAGATAGGGATGATATATACGGTATCATGAGCTCTCATCCTGGTGCATGTTTGGCGGCTGGAAAGTCCTTTGGGAGTGAGTAAAATTTCCCTTTCTTGGATACGTGATTCTGACTCGGAGCAGCAACTATCGAGACCGTGCCTCTCGATTACATTCGCGAGGAGGCTGACGCGGTTATGAGATCTTCGCCCATAGTCTATGTTAAGGACGCGAAGCTGTGTGGCACCATCTTCGACCCCAACGATTCTACAGGACTTGTTTCAGGAGTTAATACCAGCTTCTTCGTCAGTCATGATGAGCCTCTAGAGGCGTTGGAAGTGGTGCGTGGGGCCTATAAGTGGCCACTTGGGGAGCTATCGGATGGCTACGAATATCTTCTTGTGCTCCAGGTCAAACGACGTCGTCCGAAGCTATCTGCTCAGTAACTGACTTCAAAGTACTTTTACTTGGTGCGATATTATTACTATTACTATTCCTAGCTATCCCACTTCGGTGCTCGAATATGTATCAAATCGAATGAGAATTCCGTCTATTACGAAACGGTGGCAATCTCCACCCAGTTGTAGATTCAACACAGCTAGACACACTTTGGAAGAGATATGTGCCGACCCCCGGAATTAAAAATTGAGGCCCTTTTCCATCGATCACCCTTACCGCCTTATTGAAGCTTTCCATACTCTGATCAATATCCCCCAGGTTGTATGATGTGATGCAGAGGAAAAGGTAGACTACACCGCAGGTAAATACCTCCTCTTCTTCTAGAGGGTTGTAGCACCTATTCCAAACCAGAACATCGTTCCACCTGTGTAAAGCGTCACATACACTTGGAGAGACACGCGCAAAGGCAATAAGCGCCCTGACATGTCCCAGACGATCTGTTATGTCTAGTTCCCGCAGGCTACCAAACCTTGCTAACAGATCCCTGATTAAATCCTCGGCATCATCACGATAACCTTGCTTAATTTTGATCTCAACGTGGGAAAGAAGTAGCCGCCGGTATCCTTTGAGATGCTGGCTAGATGCCAGACTTAGCTTTTCGATTTCTAACCCCACCATCATGTTTGCCCGAGAGAGATAGGTATCCTCCTCCCTTCTTAAACCATCTAACTCGCAATACAGGTCGGCGAGGGCTGACGTAACAAGTAATCGCTTGTATTGGCGTAATCCGGGGGTTCTAAGACAAGACTCGAAGCATATCTTAGCTTCTTCAAATTTGCCTTCTCCTCGTAGGACCCGGCCAGCACAAAGTATTTGATCCCAGAGGCGCTCCTCTTGTCCCAGAAGGCTGTCAACAGGTCTGCACTTTTTCATTTCTTGGTGCGCTTCTTGAAAGTTGAAGCAGTATGCGTGGTTGGTCGCTTGTGATAGATGCAGAGCTGCAAGATCCCCATTGGCTAAGTCCTTATTGTTCAAGCTTGACAAGAACGTTTCAATAATATGCGCCGAACCCATGATATTGCCTTTAAGGCGCAACATAACACTCTGCTGATACGTAATTTCTGCCCTTTGCCGCAAAAATTGTAGGCTCTCGACCCGCGTTCCAGAATTATGCTCTGTGATGCTTAGTCCCCTCTGTATTGGTCCCCTGTATTTAGGATGGTACTGAGAGGGTATCGTCATGCTTATTATAAATGTCAGAGATAGCTCTGCGCCAGGGTGATGAAAACATACCTCAGGTCTACGGAGGCGACTTGAACCGGGAACTGTTGGGGATATTTGACGTGGGGGTCGATATCAGCAATCATATTGGTATAGGCGCTTTTAAAGTTTGACGGTGCTAATTGCAGACGCCGATGGCCCGCCCCAAAGCAGCTGTGTTTCTTTTTGAACAATTTACCACAGGCCTCGCATTTGTGTGCCCCAAAGCAGGCGTGCTTCCTTTTAAACGCTTTACCACAGGCCTCGCATGTCTGTTTGTGACTCGTGAAATTACGGAGAATATTAGGGTGCCGTTTAGGCTGGTCACAGGGTTGGGGTATGGCTGATATGAACATGTTGTCCGGTGATAAGAGAGGATTGATGCTGGCGTTGAGGGATAGTGAGGCGAGGGAAACGACGGGGGTCACGGTGAAGGTGAACATGAAGGTGCGTTTTGATAAGAGGAGAAGCGATAGCAGGAGCGTGAGCGGGTCATCAGAGGTTGGTGATGAGGTCAGTTCGACGCCGGCGGTCAAATCCCTCGGCCTGCGGAAAAACGACAACGCCGAATTATGCGCATGTTCTCAACTCTTGCCCAAAAAAATGGCATGGCGAACTGCGCTGTAGAACTAATGACCCTGCTTTGATTACGCTCGCCATGTGAAAAGATTTCGGGGAGATAGTACGTAACAACATGTAGTTCAACGCAAAAGGTCATATATTAGGCCGCTCTTCAAGTCCTCTTTCGTCATGTGACGCTGGCCAGGACAGATCGGCTAATCCATGGAAGTTATCCGTATGATATGTAATCTGCACCGATGGCTCCATCATGTGTATTTCTGTATCAATTCCATTGTTATGTTCCCCAAAGCTCTTATGTTCCGCGGGTGTCCCTGGTCCGATGACGCCAACTCCTGGCAGAGCTCCTGGCCAGCTGTGCGCTGTTAGTAAGGATTGAGACGAGCCTAGCTCTCGACTTACCGATCTTGATATCCCCTCCGTGCCAAGGAGAATTTTGGAGCAACTGAGGGAGCCGTGCTCGAGCCCAATCGAGGCGAGATGCGCAAACCGTCGAGGATCTATTCCAGTCAGCAAAAGCATCACGTCTCGTCGCGGAGACGCTTCTGTCTAAGTATAGCTGCCAGCTCGACCTCGGTGAGGAAAGTAGGAGACTTTGCGACGTGAACGAGCGAGATAAAGCTGAGGCATTCATGGAAGCTATTGTGGCAAGATTCCTGTAGCAAGCGGACCTCTCTCGCACACCCGGAACCTTGGGACGCTTTACCATGAAGAGGTCGTGGGGATATGCGATTCGAGGCAACGGAAACAAATCCAGCCAAGTGTAGATCGCAGTGCTCAGGGAAATAGTTCCACGGCGACTCCCGTTGATTGCCAGTTGGGCACGCTAACGCCATGCTTAGCGGCTGTACGGCGTATGCCACTAGGATATTAGGGGCCATTCTTCGGCAACAGGCACGTTATCATTATTTGCGTTGCTGGCTGAGGATTGCATTTCAATAGTAAATCGAATCCGCGGTATTAGTTTCCTCGGCGATACAGCCTTCATTACAAAACGATGCTGTTGCCATTATGAGACCTAACTTCTAGAATGGAGCGATACTTACGTCATTTAAATTCTGCAAAGAACCCGATATTGAGCAGGATAAGAAACTAAGAGCCTCCTCTGATCATCTGATGTGTGATGGTAACGAGGAAGAGTCATAGCTTCTATGATCTCCTCCAGAACGGGCATTTCTAGTAGAGCTGGCGCAAACCGTGGGTTCTCTACTTGATGATATCTGATGTTTTCCATACTCAATACTTCAACAACGTGTTAGCTCGCTGATAATCATTATTCTCGGGGCCAACTAACGCAATTTAATCTCCCCACGGACAGAAAGCCGGATACTTGCGGTGGTGAGATCTTGGCAAGAAATATCCTTGGAAGACATGTAAGTCAAGCCTTTTAGAACCTGAAACTGTTAACTGTGAAACTGGCATAGTAGACGGTTGCCTACTTCAGCAACGATAGTAGCAATCTCCCATTCTTCTGTTTTATAAGATTGAAAGTCTAACTGAGCTAAGGATATATCGAGATGCTCGGTAACGACTAAGAGTTTGTCAATATAAGAATATACGCCGTAGATGCTGGCAATGTTTGGGTGTGATACTCGAGCGAGTACTTGAGACTGTTGGACGATGTTTGCTGCTGGAGATTCTTGCATGTTGGCGAGTCTGAAATACGATGACCTCTGCCTTACTATAGTAACCTGATCACTCTGTCGGATATATTCATACTCAACCTAGGGACTCTCAAACTTTATGGTAAACATTGTAGCCGGTTGCGTAAGAGTTGTTTCGTCTACGCAGGCTCGGTTCATCGTCGCATTTCTCTTGACCTTCTTTGGATGACTTTGAAAAAAGTTAGAAGTTAAAGCCTTCATTTCGCGTAGGTGCTGCGGCACGGATAATATCTGCGTGCAGTAACTTGTTAATAAAGTAATATCTAAGTTCATATGAGACATACCTCGGGGGCTGAGGCTTTAAGGATATCTTGCGCTTGAGTGGTACCATTCATCTGCTCAGCAAACCCGTCGTCGTCTGTTTTAGTTGTCTCTTGGGAGGTGGCTTCGTCGGCTGCTATCCTTCGCTCTAATGCGTCCATGATCTGGGGACCCGATGATTTTGTGGTGAGAGTTATGTCTCTTATGAATTGATATCAATAGAAAAACTTCTCGTTGGGAGTAATATAATCTGCCATTTCGCTAGTGATTCGCTGGTGATTTTGTCATCTCGATTGAGGGCAGCAAACATTTGAGGGGGGACCATCCGATTATCCCCCAGAGATCGGATGCCACCGTTTTCTTCAACAACAGGCATATAAACCATATTTTTCTGATGGCGACTGATGTGGGCCCACAGTATATTATTGGGCGGTACACGTACATCACGACAGGCGGCTTCACAGGCATCATCGGATGATGCACGTACATCTACGACTGGCAGCTCCACAGGTACACGTACGTCTACGGAAGACCTTGCGGGTAGTGCATAAAATTGATGCGGTTCCAATTTATCTTTCGCGCGCCTTGCCATCGCACTTCTCAGTGTGGTCAGCTGCACGTCCTTCAGTCCGTCCAGATTTGCTGCCCTCCGCGCTGATTACTTTTCTCCTCCCCCGTATGATCCTCATCCGTCCCCTCGCCCATCTTCTTGTCTCGCCTATAATCGTATCTCTCCCATCTTCTGTTAATTATCTTCTGTTTATCCTTCTGTCCATCCTTCTGTCCACTTTATGTCCCGACCGCTTACGTTCCTCAACATGGACTCACGTACTCGCCCACTTACGCAAATCAAACTTTTAGAGGCATCAGAAGCTGTCTCCTCAGCTGGCTAGCCATCCCTTGTAAATAGACATCTACTATCTTATAATGATTTCCTAGCGTAATTTGAGTTGTCATCCATAATCCGCCATACGACCAGGGGTAAAGGCACTGTCTTGGTCAGGCACAATAAGATCGGGACACCCTCCCTCTCATTATAGCTTTGGGCACACTACAAGCCAAACTATCGACCCTTGAAAGCAATGATAATTTATTCCTGCGAATATCGAGACTGTGGGAAGCGGTTTGGAAGGCCTTCGCATCTCAAGAGACATAAGAGAATTCACACTGGCGAAAAGCCATATCTGTGTTATTGCTGTTTCTTGCCAAGAGCCTTCGGTCGAATAGATAACCTCAGAGCGCACCAAAAGCTGCATCTAGAGGTTAGTAGCAGATTTAACATCCCAGAGGTGACGAAACAACTCCGACTAGATCCGTGCATGGAAACAAAAACCACAAAGCTGGATTCGAGTGCCTCGGCAATAAGGATGGAAACCAGATATGAGATTGAGCGCTCCGTGGATGTATGGGCTTATGCTGACGAGGCCAATATTCCGCAAGAGATCAACGTAAGTTGGTCTCAATTTCTTGGTTGGGATCCGCGTTGGGAGTAGAAATTATGCGTAAGGAGTGTGATAATTGGGTGGGAACCATCGGATGTACGGTTCAGATTCAGGACGCTCCGGGTGGCAAGGAAGGAGACAAATGATGAGGGAAAGTCGGTGGGATAGGGTCTAGTCAAGTGATCGAAAATCAATCAGAGTAATATAAATAGAGAAGCGATCTCCGTTATAATCACAATGCAAGTCACTGGTCTACATAGTTGCAATTATGGCTTCTACGCAAAATAACATCCGAACCAATCCTCAAAGCTCCACTGGGGCTATATTCACTTGGCAAGACAATAGCAGACCAACCCTAATCCAAGACCCTCCATATGACGGTCGTGGGGTGATTGATCTTACGTGTGAACTAGTTAGTCGCACAGAGAGAACAAAGTTTTATCACTAATACGAGTAGAATTCAAATTTCGAAATGTTGCAGACGAACATGAAGCTATTACAAAGTAGAGTTGCCATCCCTCATGTTAATATCATTGCTAACCAAAGCAGATCGTGTCAACTGGGTGGACTCAGTTAATAGAAACCTACATGGTACCTCAATCCCCCATTATTAGGAGACAAATACTGAACCTACATGCGAAGAAGAGTGGATAAAGACCGAGAAGACCGCAGACGAACAAGAGCGAGAAATTCAGTGGCTTAGGGCTGAGAACTCACGTTTGGGGAGGGAGTTGCAAAATGCAACGAGCGCAAACAATGGATCCACTGTAGGTTTAGACCATGACGAGTTTGTGGGGGCCTGGTGGGCAGAGCCTTAAGGGGTGGGGTAGCCGAATTTGAGGGCTACCACCGGATGGTCCTGAACGAATAGATGGATGAACCACATGTATCAGCCATATATAGATTATTAAAGGGCGATGTCAGGAACAGGTTGGAAAAAAAAAAAATTGTCACTCAGTATTTTGTGTGATTTGACGAACCATTTATATTCCAACTCATCTACGTGATGAATCTAATCTATTCAATTATCGCTTTCACTTGCCTCGCTGCAGGTTCAGTTGTCAAAAATAGTAACTCTCCAGCTGCAACGAACACTTCAGTTACTACAGTCGTCCCTTCTGGCGTCACCTACCACGGCATTACACCCACCTCTCCAGCTATCGCTAACTATCCATGTGGTACCAACCAAACTGCTATTAACTACCCACTTGGAATCCAAAAATGGGCGGAGAAAGGATGCAAGTCTAGCTATTCAATGTTTGAATTTACGCAGGGCCTAACCGTCCTTTAGGTACAGGATTTATGATAGAGAACAAAAATTTGACACTGAATTACGGGACAAGAAGCTATGCCAGCAACTTTACATCCTATTCTAGCTTCAGAATCAGTCGTCCTCTTTGTGGAAGAGAACAACTTGATTTCAGTCGCGAAATAGGGACAGACTGGTGTGGGAATTTTTTACACTCCTATTGGCCAAGAAATTCACCAGGTAGGTAGATATTAAGAAGATAGGAGACGTTGAGGCTGACATGAAACAGTGGGATGCGTTGATCTTGGTACATTTCGATGCATTCGAATCTGGCTTAACTAGTTAGAGAGGAGTTTAGCTATAGACAAGTTGAGTTCTACTTTTGGGAGGGGAAATATTGGAATTTTAGCATTGCTATTCTATTTTAAGTCTTACTTTTAACAACGGATAACATTCAAATGGAAAGCTTCATCCTGTTTGCTTCTCTTCAAACTCTACACTCTCGCCCCGTCTTTTGTCTTGCGCAGATCGTCCGCATCCTGCATGTCGTTATATTTGTTTCCCAGATTGAGGAAGCCCTTCTGCTTGGAGCTGTAACTACGCTTGCGCGAGTACTTAAGGAGGCGCAAGATAGAGCGCTCGATGGTAATATCGGAAGCTTCAAGGGATGCTTGGGGGGAGATGTCCGCGCTTGGATGTGGCAAGGTGGTATTGCGATCTAGAGAGTGAGGCTATGTAGATGAGCAAGAAAACCATGGTACTGACCTGTACTGAAGGGCTCACGAAATCCAGTATATCTGACGCCATTGAGCTTTCTGTCTCGCGTAGTAGAACCCATTTTTCGTATTGTATGCTAACGATTGGTTTTTGTCCTTGTTAGTATTTGACGTTGAGTGTATAAGCTATTCCTGAAAATAATCATTTTACATGACAAGACCTGCACTCCATCCCATATATGATGGCTACCACCTGGTGATACGGTGACGCTTCCTGCTGGGCTGTAACACTAGTCAATGGTGCGTATCATCATCCATACAGCCATCCAATAGAGAGCAATATCTACCTTGAGAAGGTTCTGCCATTTTCAACAATACGATTGCCCTTCAAGCCAAGACACAACGACCAGGTCATAGTATTTATTTCTGTACCCGTCCGGGCATTTCCAGAGCACGAACTGACAACTCCTTGTGTAGACACCTGATTCTGAGCGGTTGCATAAACCCGCTTCAAGAACGGAGTTCTGGCCGCATGTCCAGTACATGGTCTGCCGAGTAAGGGAGATCGACGCTCTTAGAAGTGCTCCTTCAAGATCAATTCACCGCTCAAGATCATACCAAAGTGAGAATTCTAGAAGCTCTGCCCTTTTATCCTCAACGCCATAATCTTTCTTACAAAAGCCACTGGACTAGTTATAAATGGGCATGCTCGGGTGATGATGCAGTCAGACATGGCTATACTTAGCGGAATTAGCTTCTATATTTAATAACTGACAACGTAAAAGAGAAGCTTAATTATGGGCATGCATTGCCCTTCGTCCCATTTGCTCAACTCTTCTAAACCCTTACCTCCGTGCCGTTCGTCTGATGCAGATCGTCCGCATACTGGGCGTCGTTATCTTTGTTGCTGGGGGTATCACAATGTCTGGTCAGCGATTTGATAGTCCAATTCTCACCTGCATATGCGCACCCGCAACTTAGCCATAGCTTCGAATGCCACGGTTCCATGTTACGGTACTGTATCCATTGGCGGTGCAGTATCCATTGACGGTACTGTATCCATTGACGGTACTGTATCCTTTTACAGTACCGTCTCCATTTACAGTACTGTACCAGGTTACGGTACTGTGTCCATTGTCGGTACTGTGTCCATTTACAGTACCGTCTCCATTTACAGTACTGTGCCAGGTTACCGTACTGTGTCCATTTACAGTACCGTCTCCATTTACAGTACTGTACCAGGGTACGGTACTGTGCCCATTGACAGTACTGTATCCTTTGTCGGTACTGTGTCCATTTACAGTACCGTCTCCATTTACAGTACTGTGCCAGGTTACCGTACTGTGTCCATTGACGGTACTGTGTCCATTTACAGTACTGTACCAGGGTACGGTACTGTAGCAGGTTACCGTACTGTGTCCATTTACAGTACCGTCTCCATTTACAGTACTGTACCAGGGTACGGTACTGTGTCCATTGACAGTACTGTATCCATTTACAGTACCTTCTCCATTTACAGTACTGTACCAGGTTACGGCACGGAGGCATTTGGAAAGGCAATCTCGGAGGGTTCTGGATTTACTGCGATCGATGCACAAAAGTATGAGTGCTCATGGGTACTCTGTTGGGGGAAAAGGGACGGGCACAAACCATCCTGCTACTCAGGGCGTTTGAGGGGGCCCTCCTAATAACATAAATAAGTACGTAGGCTCCGTAGGTAGTGTAGTAATTCAATTGATTTTTATACTGTATTCTACTGTGAAGCTTCTGTTCCGTTGCCCAAAGAGACCGATTACGGTTGTCGGAGATTACCACACAAATTCGTGTGTAGTTCCCCGTATTCTGCAATTACCTCCAACATACTCGAGGATCTGGGGTTTGCAGACCTTGGACCTGTTGAAGATGGAGCTTATGCTGCTTGAACCTCCAAATTCTTGGAATAAGTCAATCCACTCTTTGTGCATCATTTCTATTACATTACCCTCAGATACCTGCCTCTCCATGGATCCCACCACTTGACTCTGGTACTTGTTTTTCTCGGAATGGCGAAGATGTCGCCCGTCCCGCACGAGGGATGGGATCAGGATGTTACAATCCACGTTGTGCACCACTCAGCCCCACAATAAGAAGCGTTGGCGTGACTTCCCTCCCACGCAAAACATTGCGAACTTTGATCATAGCATCTTGTATCCAGCGTATGCGAAGATGCTCGATCGTATACCTGCCGAAGTGCTTAGGTTAATCTTAGAAAACGTAAGAAACACGTCGTCTGTTTGAGTAAACACACAAGCTAAATATCACCACGCAGATTGGTACACAATCAGATCTGAAGAGTCTTTGCGAGGTGTCTAAATATGTCGCTGAATTTGCGACACCTTGTTTGTACGAATCAATCACCCTACACGCGAATGAGGTTCTACGCTTAAATGATTTAAAACGGAAGATCGAGCTTTGTTCTAATAACAATGTCAAGTTCACAAAGAACATTTGCCTTGCAGCCCCACTACATCAATATTTGAGAAAACGCTGTTCGCACTACGATTCAAAGATGCCAGATTACATGGACGATGGAAGTGATGTATGCCCTCAACCCATCTTTACTTCTGCTCACCCCCGATGGATGCTGAGTATATTTAGGGTAGATCTCACCAGTCTGGATCCGTTTCGAAAATTATCTACCGCATTTGTTGACTTGCTGGGTGCTCTTGGCGAGAATAACCTCCTGAGTTTAAGGTATGTCTTATAAACTTGATTGTAGGATTCGATACTAACAGGGCGCAGCCTAAATTTGGGATGTTGCGTTTCAAGTGAGATACTGAAAAATAATAATTATTGGATAGGACGCCAGGAGAACATTCGATCAATATCGCTTCTCACCGATGGTGGATGTCCGACCTTTGCGTATGCGCAATATTTTGATCTCAGATCATTTACCAGCTTACAATCACTTTCCTGGAAAGGGCTATGTAGGAGCGATCATTTTGACTGTCTCAAAGGTTTTGTCAAGAACCAGACCGGAGCTCGAAGACTGAGAACTTTGGATTTGGATCTTATTGAGTGGGAGACGGCGAAGAGTGGATGGTCCCAACAAACTGGAATGCCAGACAACTTTTTTGCGACAGAAGTTCTCGGAATTGAATCGGACCGGAACGAAGTCCTGTTTCAAACCCTAGAAACGCTGCAGCTTGTAGGCGTCGCCTTTGCTCCTTTCGCAAACGAATTCGTCCACTCCTTTAACATGATGAACTTAAGCACGCTGCAGTTACGGAACTGCCCTTCTTCCCTGCAACTGTTAGGGGCACTTCTTGAGCAAGGGGTAACTCTAAAACTAAAGTCCTTTGAGTTAGTCATTGACTGGGATTGTCTTCACAATTACAGGTACAGAGTGTATGAACAAGCGCTGACCGAGGTCATTGTCCGTTTTCTGGCATCTTTCCAAGGCCTAGAAGACCTTTTTCTCCTGCTCACCAAGCCCGTCGAGTGGCATCTTATAGCAAATAGTATCGTAAACCATCAGTCGACCCTAAAGCGCCTGGTTCTTCACGACAGAGATAGACCAGAAAACGAGGTTGTGGATGGTGGTATCCCGTGGCAAAATTAAGAGGAAATTTTGTCTCATAGTCCAAGGCTCAGCTGCTTTGGCACAAGTGGCCCAGTTTCTGAAATGGTTAGATCTAGCCCCTGTATAGAGTCTCATTGCTGACATTACTATCTGCAAGGAATCGGCTTTCGCCCAACTTCCCGTGAAACCTAAATGCCGCATCTTACACATCAAAATGTCTTGGATTGATCATCACAAGAAGTTCGAAGAAGAGCTTCTCAATGGCCCAGGGGATACCGATGTTCTCAATTCCGGGAGCGGCGGGAAGTTTCTGACATATCCGAGGACAGAAACGCTCGACGAGGCTGTTGGACTCACAATCCAGAAACCGCATGTCTGCCACCATGGGTGCTCGAAGAAGTTCTGCCACTTAGCCTTTGAAGGCTCGTACGTCGGGGAGCTCATATTTGATGAGGATTTTGGACTCACAAAACAGAATCTGTAGGTCTGCCACTCAGCCCATGGCTGCTCGAATGTGTTGGCTGATTCGGCAATAGATTTCCACGAGAACACAGAGAATTGCAAACGGGTCTGACTTCAGTGGTGCTGCTCAAGCATTGCTAAAGTTTGCACGTTGGGCTTTTAGTTCGGAAGGAATACCCGAGCTTCGAATTCTTGCTCGGGGAGACTTTTCACACGACGGTCGTTGGGGGGAGTCTAATGTTATATTGTGCAGAGATCAGAGCCTCGAGCCGACAGGAACCAACTTTAGGCGTCTGAGAGACTCGGACTTAAATTACTGGGATATGATCGATGACAATATGGATATGCTATCTGCTTGTTCCCCAGACCATGTTTTGTGGACGGAGTACTGGCACTCCTAATCGAAAAGCGGACCTGGGCGACTTCCCCAGATGAGATGGACTGGTGAACGGCCGCCTAAAAAGTCACTACCCGAACGTTTCCCGCGTTAGTAGTTGCATAGGTATTATGGTTGTAAGTAGAGGATTTTGATGAATAGCACAGTCACTGGCACTAAGTGCGCAATCATATGAGTACAATGTGTTTTGATATTAACGCTAAATTAAGTCATATGGCTCATGCATACTCAAGTAAGAGACCCTCTAGAGCCGCGTGCTGCTCTGTTTCTTCTTCTTGAGAGATTGATTCGCCTTTCTCGATCGTGTTCCATCGAGCAGACTCTATGTGTGGGATCATTATAGCTGGCGACGAGCATTTTAGAAACTTGTTCTACTCAATAATTAGCAGTTTCTGGTTATAGATCCGGCGTGGCTCACATTGCCAAGGTCATCTAGACTGCCCCAAGAGGCCACAGCCAAAAAATTCGCTGCTTCCGGTGACCACAGGTCTGGGTGTCTGAGGATGAGGCCCTGTCCCGGATCAGGAGGTATGCCTTTCTGCATCATTTCCATTGCAATGACCCCCAAAGGGCGAGCGTGAGGGGTAGACGTCGACGGCTGGTAATCGTCTAAGAATGCTACGTGAGAGATCAGTCCTTGAACAACCCTGATATGATATAAGCATACCTATTTTAACACAGCCGTCAGCTGTGAACAGAATTTTGGAAGTGTTGAGGTTGTTGAGAACCAATCCGGACCGCGATAAGTGTCGAATGCCTTCAAACACCTACATCTCTCTTAGTAGGGTAATGGATGCAGAGGAAATATATCTACCTGACAGGACACGGCCGAAATGTGGTTCTCTTCAAGTGGTAAAGGTGTTGCCAATACCTTGTCCAGGGTGGCGACTGTGTATTCCGTCACAGCGAGCTGTTTCTCTCCAAATTGATAGGATTCCAGGAAAGCTACAAGATTGCGATGAGGGTACCATTTGAGATCTTTAGGATCAATAGCTGACCGTATTTCCTTGATGGTGACCATCTCAAAGGGCGCTTTTCGCGTACATGCTGCTATGACGATGCCGCCCCGGTTTAATGTCCGAAGCTGTAGATATGTATCCCACGGATTCTCTACCCAATGGCTCAATGTAGGGCGCTTTTGAGTGACCACTGTCTTTAAGTCGGAGAAGTTGACTTTAAAGGGTAACTTGGTCGGAATTGCTGCAGATACATCTTTCTTCAGTCGGCCTGCCTTCGGTATCTCCAAAGAACTCAGGCTTTTCAAAGGCTGTATCTCGTAGTTCTGCCCAGGAAACGTTCTTTGGATTTTGGTGAGCTTGGATTTGTTATCTTTATCCTCCAATGCAGTCGGTTTCTCCTTCCCATCTTCGCTTGGCCAACGAGTGTGACGTTTGCTATCTTTATCCACCGATGCAGTCGTCTCTGCCATAATAAAATAAAGTAATGTTGACGACGAGTGCCGAAGAGATGAGTTAAGGAGAAGAGAGGGCTCAGCGCACAAATTATGTCCAGTTTTATCGCGTGATCCCAGCGGGGTGTCAATTATTGAGGGGCATCATCCGATTATTCCCCAGGGATAATCGGATGATGCCCCTCAAATTTCTGCTGCCATCAACCGAGATGACAGAACCGCCAGCGATCCACCAGCAAAATGGAAAATTACATATATGTCGATAACATACCCATTTTGTATCTACTCCAGCGTCTTTTTACATTTGAATCATATCAGAAGACAGAAATCCTCACCATGAAAACATCTGGTCCCCAAATCCTGGTAGCGTTTGAGCGAAGGGTAGCAGAAGACAAAGCCGCCAAGATAATAGGGACGGCTCGAGTTCGGATTGATCATCTAGCATTCCCCAACTCAATCCGCGGCAAAGATGAGACAAAAATTAAGGAATTGAAGGGGAAATTCGCATTGAAGGGGTATCTGGATGAGCAACATAGGATACCTGCCGTTATTGATGATAACACACTTCAAACCGCCTTGCTCAAAACCGGTCTGAATATTGAGGCTCTCCAAGGTGTCTCGCATCAACCGCAAAGCCTGCATTTTCCCGAAAACATGAAGCTAGAATGTTTTCACGGTCAGCACCGGATTCTTGCTGCGAAGAGGTACTTACCCGAAGAGCGATGGTGGACGGTGGACCTTTATAGAACAGGTGAGATTCCGTACAGAACATACCGATTCATACTGACTAGGCCAGATCTTGATGATGACACAAGACATAGCCTACTGGGGGGGTACGGCTACTCTTCCGATTACACCGATGGCGAGATCTTTCGTCAGGTGCGCCGCTGCCAAGTCTCTGCTGATACACTGGGGGAAATGCAATGGAGAGCCAGGCTCACAGGTCCAAAAAACAGGGATATAGATCAACTGTTGAGACGAGAGATAATCCTTAACGCTTTAGACTCCCTTCTCCCAATAAAAGGGCTATGGAAAGAGTTCAAGCTAGGATCGTTACATTTGCTACTTAACATGAGGATAGACGAGGTATGATTACTTTACAACCATTGGCGCTAACATTATTTGCTAAAACCAACAGGAGATCGCACACTACATTCGAAAGATTGAGCAGGGAATGAACGAGATCCTAGGAGGCGATACTCGCCTCATGGAGCGTACCGACGATCCTACAATAGAAATGATTCAGCTTCGAGCTCCAGCGGTTTCAAAGTCCGACTATGAATTTATTCAAGAGAACTTGGCCGCACCCGGGTTGCTATTCTCTCAAATCCGGGAGGTGTCGAAGAGACAGGGAATTGCCTCTCGGCTGCTGTGTATCAGTCATCGTATACTAACTTTAGATACTCTAATCAAAGATCTCCGCTACTTGCATCCAGCCGTAGAGGCTATCAGGTGCCTTTTCCCAGGAAAGATCAAGAAGACCCGCCGACAGACCAACAAGACCCAGCGGCTGACCACGAAGACCCTACGGCACACCAAGGAGACCCAGCGGCTGACCACAAAGACCCTGCGGCAGAACTTATACACCCACTTCGAGAAGTTTGGATCCACCCTCCAAATTCAGAATAGCGAGCGGACTTATTTAACCTACACGGGAAACAATCAGAGCCTGTTTAACCTGGCATTTCGCCAGCTACATCTCTTCGCCATTAGGCATTTTTCAAAGCCGCTCAGTAAGCAGGAGACTGCATACTCGATGTTCATACTGGCAGATTTTGCCCAGTCAGTGGGTTTTTCCTCGGAGGAGATCACGTCTCAACTGATGGAAGAGCCCTTTCAAAAGATGGCGCTGAACCTGCTACACCGTGCTCTGCCTAATCATAAGCCTGCAGACCTCACAATTGAAGCGCAGTCTCTTGCTACAAAAATTAGAGATTCCATAAATACACTAGGCGCCTCTGCTGTGGAAGACTCGAAGCCTTGGATTACGGTGGCCGGCTGTGGGGTTTCCGTCGCGCAGAGGTGTGGCCCAGAAGTTTGGGATGACAACGAAGAATCAGACGACCTGAAGCACATGTTCCTTGAAAAAATGCACCTTCCTTTGGCCGAGCTCCAACGAGGCGGCGAGGGCATAAGCTCATTCTACGTGAAACGGTCAATATACCTCGCCTTCTGGGGGGGTTTAGATCAGTGTGATCAATCAAGTGCTTCGCTAAATACCGCCCAAGAGACACGCAGTGCTCCTGTCTATGAGTCGATACCGAGTGACACAGCTAGAGCTGACAACGAAGAATTAGCTGGGCAGATGGATGATATCACTCAAACGCAAAATATCCCGAACGACTCGGCCCCCGAGGTATGTCTGGTCATGTGAATTTGGATATCAGGTTGCTGACTAAACATGAGGCTACAACATTAGAATCTCACCTTACCAGTTACCGCCAGCAGCAGGTCGTCACGTTTTCTGAAAAGGGGGTCACAGTTCATGAGACGCCATTTTTAAAGGATGAAGTCAATGCACAGGCTCTACGAATAGTGGATTCTGGGAAGCTGCTTTCAACAGTACAAGGGGAATACTTCCTCTGGCGCGACTGTTTTGAGACGCTGGTGAGTAGTGGTACAGCAGTGGTTCTTATCAGGCCAGTCTAGCTGCAGAGTGAGCAAGCTATTTTATCTGCACCGTGAGGTAAATGTATAGTCTCAATAGACGGGTTTTAACAACGAAGGGTTGATATGATTATTTTTGCCGAGATTATACTATATTGAGAATTATATAGCTCTGATTGCACGTACTTTTTCATATGTACTTACATGTTTCGAATGGAGGACCTCAAAACCATCGCATGCAAGAAGTTCCAACTCCAACTACAACATCATTGGATAAGTGATAACTTTGTTGATCGTATTCGTGAAGTATATATGACTTCGAGAGACTCGGATGCTACAAGAAAAGCGGTTGTAAATACGGTATTTTCGCGCAAGGAACTTGTGAAGAAGCAGTCGTTTCAAGACCTTATTAGAGAAATGGGAGACTTTGCAGTTGACCTCGTTTCAGTAATCGCAAGGAGCAAGACAGGTTTCTAGGGATTACGCTGGATAAATAGAAGAATGGACGTCCGGCATAGCGCTGTCAATAGAATCAACTAATTCTAAAAGGACACGTCCTTCTCTAAAACCCCCCCACAATTGCCC